>CAEGAF010028425.1:0-16432 GCA_903067075.1 Micropoecilia bifurca | reverse complement strand
TATATACACACAAACATACATTTGCTTTTGGTTCATTATCAGAAGCAAGTGCGCTGAGCGGCAAAAGTTATTGAAACATTAATTTGATAGCAGTCAAAATATTGAAGTAAAATAAAAAACAGATTGAGCTTTTGGAAATGCCTCTCTGGTATAGTTGGAGGTGTATTTACAGTGTTGGCAGCTACAGTCGACCAGATCACAGCACAGCATCAAGAGCAGAGGAGTCATAAACAGCTTTCCAGTTCATTCATCTGTCCTAAACAGGTGAAGGTCCTAAACATGGCCTCCTATTAGAGCAACGAAACTTAGATCACATGCAACTAAAGCCTGACATCACTTCTCTGTCTGCTGTCAGAAAAAAAAAACAATAAATCAAACTGGTAAAAATACTTTTAAGCTATTCTACAAATGAAATTTGCCACATTTTATTACTGTTTAAATCTATTACAATAAATTCAAATAGGTCATTCAGAAAGATAAAGTCTGGGGAATAAAACAATTTTGAATGTAAAAGAGGGAAACCAGAATCCAACGTCTTTAAGTTATTATGGAAATCTGACATGAGGGCAAAGTTAGCATGCTTTATAGTCTGAATAAAGGGATATTCCCTGTTTTTATGGAATCTGCTTTCGTTCAACATTTAAAATAAGTCATCACTCTATAAAACACAAATAAGAACTTGTGATACTTTCATTTATTTTGAATACAAATATTGGCCTTTTTAATTTTTTTTTTGGCATTTACATAAAATTAGATGAGGTTCTTTAAAAATATATATATTTTACATTTTTTCACCAGGCCTGGACTCAAACCTATGATGTCCACATCAAAGCCTCCATGTGCGAGTTGATGATTTATCCCTGCGCCACCAAAATCCTTTTACTTAATCATTATAAATAAATGTTTTTGGATCAGAAACCAGTCATGAGAAATGAAAGCTAAAACACTAAAGTACAATACAATCGCTTTTCTTTTTGTGGTCAAAAAAAGGATAAGCAGATGCTTAAATGTATCAATATTTTCTTTTCTTATATAAAATAATAAAAACATAAAATAACTGGCAAAGAATAATGGAAATGTTGGCACTTCTCTTATTCTGACATCTTCCACACTTTAATTTACACAAGCAAAATACAAGCTTCACATCGTGACGGCATGGCTGATAGACTGAAAGGATTGTATTGTTTGTGTGTGTTTTTTATATGTGGCTCACAATGTTACAGACATCACTTTTAAAACGAAGAATTTTCATCATTAAAAGTATCAAAAATGTAACCGTGATTATTGACGTTGTGCCGTACGACCTGTGGTTTGAACACACAAGCAATTAATTTAACATGGTGACTGTTTTTGCATTCACCATTCATCAGTCTCTTTAACAACCAGAATGAAAATACAAAAAGTACAAACTAAAGTTAGATGTTTGTTTTAAAATACAAAACATTACATTTATTTACGAAAGGCTTGTTTTAGTTTTCTTTAAAAAAACAAACTGATAAGCAGCACTATAAATGTATCTTGATTTTCTTTCTGTATTTAAAAATAATGAAAATCACTTTTACAGACAAACAAAAATATTTTATGATTTTTACATTTCTCACATTTAATTGTAAACATCGCAGACCGCAGGAGGCGCTGTTTGTTTTATGCGCTTCAAAAGCGTCGTCACACATACCAAGTAATCAGGACTATAAAATTGATTCATTTGTATTTATAGCACATTATACTGAGATAAATGGGATACATGGGCAGTGATGCCACAGTGAAATTAGAAGAAAATTGAACCACTAAAATTTCCACTCACTGTTTTTGATCACAAAAAAGGAAAAGCTGTTTTTAGTGTAATGTTTTGTTGTTAATAAATTAATACGTGCTTTTTTATTTATTAAATTTTTTTTGCTGACAAAATGACCAAAATATGAGGCATTTGCTGCATTTTAGATTCCGAATTAGGTGTTATCGAATAAAGTTGAAAAACAGTGAAAACGATCGGAGGAGAAGTCGAACTCTGGCCGATGGTTGAAATCAGTTTCTGCGCGTTTCAGGAATGACAGCAGTCGAAAGCAGCGCAGTGAAGGACGGACGGCCGTAAGCAGCATTAGTAATTTTTCAAAAGCATGTTTTCATTTCATTTTTATGACAGCTCATCTGAAACTTCTATTACAAATTCTACCACAATAAAGCGTTTTACATCCTCCTTTTGACCGACTTTCCACAACCGCGACAGCTTCAATTGTGCTCCAAAACTTAATAGCATAACCATTTTAGTTCTACTTACTATTTATTTACATATTTCACTCTCTAAACATGACAAAAAAAAACTCATTTGGTGGATTGAGAAAACAGCTCAGTAACCTGTTAAATAAGAACATCTTGGCAAACAGTGTAAAGTTATTTAAGAGCAATTCGGACTCAGAGGTTAATCACACGACTAGAACTGGTAATTATATTCTGCTGTAAATAGCATTAAACATCACTAAATTACCCTTCAATATATAAAGGAAATGAGCTATAAAATTAACAGCAACCAAGACAGAGCAACCAACAGGTGTTGAGTTGCAGCTAAACTCCAAACTTAATGAATTTCCTCTTTCCCCGAAAAAAGAACGTGTAAAGAAGGAAGGGAAAACGGTGAGTTATTTTATAAAGTTTTACCTGCTGCGCCGTGGGGAGCCACCATGATGGCGAAGCTCAGAAAGGCGACAAATTTCAGCGTCGCGCTCATGTTTGTCCTCGAGCGTCTGAGTTGTACTTCTGCGCGCGACAAAAATTCCCACCAGAGCTCCTGTATTCCGAGGGGACAAGAAAACCAACTACAAATCAGTGCCTGCGACAGGCACGCGAGAGGAAGGGCGCCGGGAGGAAAAGCAGAAGAAGAGAAACCAAATGGGAACAGAGATATGAGCACAGACAGTCTCGGTGGGTCAGCGGTGTCTGAAGGGAACCGCGGCGACAAAGCTGAGCAGGAGCACAGAAGTAGAAGGAGGAGCAGATCAATGGCCGTCAGCCCGACAGTCTGTCAACAGCAGGTTAGCTCCATAAAACTCTGCTTGACTGTAGGAGGAGAAAGTACAACATTGGGAGGAGGGATAAGCGCATGCGTGTAATTTGTGGGATATCATAAACACAAGTGTCCATCCAGGAAGTCGTCAGCCGCTTAATGAGTCTGTGAATCATTAAGTTGAAAATCTGTATGATAATGGATATATGTGAAAACAAAACACATGATGTGTAGGAGAGCAGAGAAAGACCAGGAATATAAAAACAATTTATTTTTCAAGCAGCAGAGTGTCTGTTCCAGGCTGATTCCAGACCATAATATATAGTTAGAACCAAGCCATGAATGACTTTCACGACAATTTACTGTAGACTGAGTCACCAGAAACAAGTGGGTCAGTCAGTGTTAGCAGAGTTGAACTTATGGGTTGTGTCCATCTAAAACTTGACAAATGTACTTAATCAGAAATGACAGAAAGAAAAGAAGGAAGAGGGGGAACAAACAAAAAAAGAAGGTAATCTAAGGATGAGATCAAAAAGAAGGCCAGAACAAGAGGAAGAAATAAAGAAGGATGTAGTATAAAGAAAAAAGTGGGAAAAATTGCACACAAGCAAGGAAACCATGTGAGGGAAGAAAAGAGACAATGGAAAGGGTAACTAAATGTCTATTCACATTTTTTTTAAAGTCACACAATCAACTTTACTGTTGAACGCAAAGGCATTTCCCCCCCCCCCCCCCCTTGAATCTAAGAAAGTATTAATAAAGCACCTTTAACAAAAATCAATTAGGATAACCAACAAGCCTACTAGTCAAGTTTTTGGATTTTGGTACCTGAGGCCGTCATCCTTGGGCTGACTCTGCCACACAGACCTCAAGTTGGAACGCTCTGGTAATTAGCATTCCTACCAATGTTATGTTCATTTTTATATTTAGTGCTCAGAATTCATTAATGTGAACAGATTGATTTTCAATTAATTCAAATCAATTCAAAAATACTTTATTAATCCACAAAGAACAGTTGGTAACACTTTATTTGAAGTGGGGTGAATAAGACTGGCATGACACTGTCATAAACATGACATAACACCTGTCATGAACACGAATAGGCCTTTATGAATACCTATGACTATGGTCATAAAGTGTCATTTGGTAAATTATGACACTTTTAATACGAAGTTGACGTTATTCAAAATGTCTTTGTTATGACAACTTGACATTAACCAAGAAATCATTATTGGTTAAACTTTACAATATCATAAAGTTACTTAATTTTTAAAGTACAATCAGTAATACTTTTATAACATATGTATATCAGTAATGATTTCTTGGTTAATGTCAAGTTGTCATAAGAAAGACATTTTCAATGTCTTAATTAGTCCAACTTTTAGCGTCACTTCGAAGGAAAGCTTAAAGAAAGGTAAGTGATGCTAGCAATGGTAGCTGTACTGACTGAGACACACATGTTGCATCTGCAATGAAAAAAAGGTTGTCACTCATGTGCTGAGTTATTGCGTAGAGTTTTTTGACTGAGGTGTCGCAAATATGGGACAATGCTGTGACCAAAGTCTGCATTGATATGACATTCGGAAATGATCCGATTCTTCTGGATGGATCTTTACTGATTACATTTTTTTTCACCTTTAAGTATTTAATATCTAGGTGTTTTATGGGAATGTGGATCTTTCAGATCAATTTGAGAAGCAATTTTGATTGGTAAAACAATTTTTTTTGTGTGTCACATAGCGCGGGGTGCTGGTCTTGACTTGGTCTTGGGTTCAGTGGTCTTGACTATAACTCTGCTATGTGGCTCCTTGGTTGCATGTCCTCCCCTGCCCACCTTCTTTCCATCCCCTTTCTGTTTGATTTCTTTAAAAATAAATGCCACTAGTGGCAAAAAAGTGAAGTTTTTGGTGTGTTAGGACAGGAGACAAGATGTTTTCATCCCTGAAATTATGATGCATAGAATCACATATCTAAGACTAAGCTATGTTACAGAGAGTAAAATAACACATTTCTAATAAATTAAATATGATCAGCTCACTTAATGATATTGTATCAGGGTTTAGGTAATAATGCATTCAGCAAGTACTTTTAATATTTAAGTATTTTTAAAAGCCAGTACTTTTTTATTTTACTTAAGTACAAATATTAATGTGGTAGTTTTACTTTCACTTGTGTACATTTTTGTTTGTGTATTTGTACTTTTACTTAAGTAAATTTTGTGATTACTTTCTCCACCACTGTATTTTTTTTTGTTTGCGTCTCTTTTTTGTTTACTGCATTTCATTTGTGCGCGTGTCTTTTTTTGTTTGCATGTTTTCTCTGTTGCTGCGCATTTACCGTACTATTACACAACAAAGTGACCAAAGAGCTTCACGGGAAAACAAAAAAGGGCAAAATAGTGAAATAGAAGAAATAAAAAACAGAACGACAGAGAATTTTGAAAAATAACAGAAATATGAGCAACCTAATTCTCCATCTTTCCAGAATTACAGGTCAAAGAAAGCGACAGCCAAAAAATAAGCTTGATATCTTTAACGTGCCAGTTTAGTCCTTAGAACAGCTAAACATATTTTGGTTTTCAGATCTCAGCAACCTACAAGGACTGTGTTTTTGCAAAGGATCATTGAGATAAGACGGTGCCAGACTGTTTAATGGTTTAAAAACCAAAAGTAGAATCTTGAAAGTTATTTGAAAAGAAACAGAAAGCCCTGGGTTAACAGGTTGATGTGCTCTTGCTCTCTTTTCCCAGTTAGCAGGTTCTACCTGATCCCACTGTAAAAGGAGATGCCGAAGTCCAGGCTAGTGGTAATAATAAGCATGGATGACACGTTCTAGGACACTTTGAGAAAGATATGTATTAATTTTGTTGATCTACCTCAAATGATAAAAGCTAGACTGGATTACTGCACTGACCCGCTTGGCAAATTTGAGGTCAGTGTCAAAGATAACTTGGTAATCACAGTTAAATGTCCCCATGCCTACGCACTGTATTGTGTCTGCATGGGAACAAACAAGAAAGTTCCTCAGATGGGTTTAGAAATCAACAATGTAGACGACAACACAACCAGAAAAGCAGGGGATTTTAGAATAAACAGGTATTTGTCTATGATTCACACAATAATCTGCCTGAAAGCAGAAGTGCAATAGCTTCAGTGTTTTGGTGGCGTATTGTGCAGCAATACGTTTGGTTTGGCAATTATGTAACTACTAATAACTGTGAAGGCAGTTATTAACAACGTGAGTCATTTTGATCACATCTACCAAGTCAGGGCAACACCGGATCATCAGGAATTAATAGCCAAATCACTCTTGGTTTCTGTCAGTTATTGTGTAATGAGTACCTGTGTGGTGAGGTGTGGTTTTATAGAACAAGTGAAGGAGTGTATTTATGGATTTATGAACCACCGTTAGAAATTAAATCACACCAAACTTTTGGTCCATACGAATTATGAAGATTGTTTCTATTTGCTAAATGCCACAATAATGGGAAAGAGAATAAGTCAGATATTTATGGATGAATGTCTTTAAAATCAGAAGTTTACATACAAAATGACGACCACTGCAAAGAGGGGTTTCTTTGATTGATGAAAAGGTCCACCATATTGTCCTGCTCGCAACATTTAAATGGGTGGTGGAGTTGCACCAAGCAGGTATCTGGCACACGCGTTTCTGATCCCGTCGCTCACTTGGACACGAAAGCTATAAAAAGGCTGTGCAAAGTGAGAGTTCATCTGTTAAACCAAAAAAGAGATTAATACAAAAACTAAACTACTTTTTTTAAAGTGTCTTTATGAGACCGCTACTTTCTATTTTTATTATTTTATTGAATACAATTTCAGATTTTTGTTATTTTTGTTTAGGTTGAGAAAATGTATACGTTTTGCTAGATTTTTGACCCCACGCTAAAGCAGCAACACGGCCTACACTGACTCTGTACTTCAGTTAAACACCAAATAATCCTGTGCTGCATCATCACCATTACTATCACATGACTAAACACACATGGACAAGCCCCTCCTGAAATACATAAATGGCAACAAGATGGAAATAAGGATTTGTCACTAATATCGGACTCGCTTATCGGACTGACACAAATATGTTATGATCATAGCGGCCAATATTGATGTTGATTGTTTCAGGACTGGGCCAAGGTTTTGGAAATCAAAATATGGTCACCTAGTGCTTATCATCAACTCCATCAAAACGAGCATTAGAAAGGATGGATGGATGGAAACAAAAATAAGGACAATGAAATGGAGAATAAATTATGAAACTACAAATATTTTGTTAATCATGAAACAAACTTTACCTGGACATATGGTGAGGTGTGCATCACCATATCATATATGTTCATTACATCATTTGGATTTTTATTATCATCAAAATGAAACCAAATAAAGTATTTAAATTTCTATACAATAATCAACTTTCTAAAATAAGTGACAAACAATTTAACTTTTTCACAATATACTTTTTTTTTTCTTTTCCTGTAATTCTTCCCGTTATTTTTGGTTAGGTACTACTGAAATAAAAGGCCGCTATTGCCACAAAAATCGTACATAAATCTGCAAAATCGATATTTTCTGGTTTTATTGGGAAAAAGCTTTACAAAGTAAATTTGACAAGAAGCTGCACCTTATGTTGATAAAGCAATAAAACTAAAAAGGTAAGAACAAAACAAAAGTCTCTGCGAAGACAGATCTTGCACTCAGCTACAAAATATCATACATACATACATGGATACAGAATTGAATTTACATCATGTCAACAATTTATGTACACATCATCTTAAATATTAATCATCTATTTGCTCGTTTCAGTGTAGCACTTGTGAAATACTTGGAATAACCGACCCGCGATGGCGTCTATTAGTCGAGTTAGGAGGTTTTCTGTTTTTTTGTCTTCCAGAAGGCAGAGTGTGAAGGCACCAGATCTAAACGTAGATGAGAGGAGCTCTTTAACCAGTAAATATTATCACACAGCTTTTATTTCTGAACACAGTCCTGATTTGAACGGGCTTTTTTTTTATTAGTCACTACTTATTGCCTTGCTTTAAAAAAAACCTTACAGCATAGTTTTATATAAAAAACAACAAAAAATGATTGCTGCACAGCTAATATCCCCTGGCAAGAAGCTGAAGTTTTTTCTTTTCCTATGATTTCTATACAGCAGGGGTGGGAAGATAAATTGGCCCCATTTCTTTAATTTTGGTAATCTGCGATTGGTCGATACTTACAGCCCACCATGTCGGCTAACAACAGTCGCTCCATAGTCGCTGGCTTAGCTTTCACGCTACATTTAGCAACTTTTCAGACCAAAAAAGAAAAAATCAGTTTGAGCTAAAAATGGAATTGGCTTTTAAAGATTGGCGATCAGTCAGAAAACTACACTATACTATAAAACCTCTTTAACTTTCACACATTGTGTCATGTATTTCATCAGCATTCACAAAGTAGTTGGAAGATGAATTATTTTCATCAGCCTGATACTAAGTAAAACCCAGTGCAATTGACTGGACTCAGAAGACATGTGGAGGAAGGTACCATGGCAACACAGCAGAGTAGATTAGATCTAAATGTATTTGTGTGTTGGAATGACCCAGTCAAAGTCCAGACCCAAGAATTCAGCATCTAGGCATACAAAGCAGGAAGAAGTCTTGGACCTGTGAGCATTTGTCAGGAGTCAAACACATCCTGTTACTGACAGAGTAGAAACACAAGGCACCTCTATGACCAGCAGTGTGACTTATTGCGCCTTCTTTTTTTTATTTCCCCAATCTGGCTGGAACGCGCTGTCGCATTTGAAAAAAATAAATAAAAATCCCAAACACTTTGCATCACATCCTGATGCTTCTGCTTTTACAGCCTGTCACAGCGAAGCTGCTTGTGTTTTTTTCAACTTACCGTGAAACAAATTAAAAGAGGGTGAAAACAGGAAACGGTGAAGTGCGGCTAAAATTGGAGCGGCTTTAAGAGAAGAAGCGCTGTCCTGTGGGAAACCGTGACGGCGGGACGGAGAGCGGCGTTCTGCATAGATCCTGGGGTCACGGCCCCTTCCATGAGGCAGGAGAGGAGCATCACAGTCTGGACTTCATCAGTTTATCTGACATGCACACATTGAAGCCCAGCTTTTTTTCTTTTTAATACATTCTGAGAAATACTGCTCATTGTGATGTGAATATCCAACCCCGGCACCATGCTAGGTTTTATTTCTGATTTTTTATGCCCCTTTGCACGTCAGGCAGAGACACCAGGGGCGGCTCCTTGGCAAGCGCAGGCAGGCGCCCAGTTTACATCCTTAAGGGAAAAGTGGAAGAGTAAACATTATGCTAGGAGGGGCGGGGCAAGCTGTGAGAACACAGAGGGGGTCTGGAGGAGGGGGCCGAGTGTTTGAGGTCAGCTCATGTCTGTGGACGTCCCACTGATGGCACGGAAAACATGGAGGGAGTTCTGCAGCAGCGACCGCATCATGTCCTCCTGGTAGATCTGATGGGGGAAGAGGAAACACACAATTAAAAAGGAGCTCTTACTCTGTCTCTCACACACAGACACACACACACACACAGAGCTGCATGGGCGGATTAGATGGGATGCACTACGGTGGGACTTGGATCAGCACGGGCCAGGATGAAAGGAGAAGCAGATCGTTGATGTTTGATTCTGATCCACTGATTGGCTTCGCTGTCGGAGCGTTTGGGGTCTTTAACGATGCGTTTGTGGAACAACTCTACGCATTAAAAACAAAACCGGATCTGGATCACACACACACACACACACACACACACACACACACACACACACACACACACACACACACACACACACACACACACGTCTCCTAGCAAGTTGAAGGGAAACAGCTTTTTCTAGCCATCAACAAACTGCTGGCAGAATCCTGGTAGAATAACAGAATAATCTGATCAGAATTGTTTGAGGTCATTTAAATTGGTGGGTTTTCTGGACTTTGAAGCAGAGTTGATACATTTCTATCAGCTTTAACATTACTCTGATGAATCTGTTCCAGAATCAACCTTGATGAGTTGGAGACTGACCGTTTTTCCTCACTTTCTTCTTCTACTCTCTTCTAGGTGCTTCATGTTTTTTCTCAGTTTTCCCTCCATAGAAGCTACATCTGGTCTCCCACTACGTTCTTTCCTGGCTGACAAAACGCTGCTGTCGACTAATCATCCTTCCTGTCCTGCTGTTAACTTTTTACTTTCACAAACATCAAAAATAATCCTACATCCTTTCTTCCTGTGCATTCTGCTCCGTTTTCTCAAACCCCCAGTTGGTTGTGGCAGATGGCTGATTATACTGAGCCCGGTTCTGGTTCTGCTGGAGGTTTCTTCCTGTTAGAAGGGAGATTTTTCTCTCCACCGTCGTTCCATGCATGCTCAGCTAATGACACCATGCAGGCGGTTGTCTCCTGTCTCTACTTCTCCTCCAGGATGAGTCAGTGACTCGATGAAATCTGCTGGGTTTCCTTAGATGAAAAACGTTTTAACTAATAATAAACTCTGAATAATAAACTCAGCTTAATGTGCAAAGTACTAGTGAAAGTACTAAAAGTTCTAGATCCAATTTTTCACTTATAACTTGGAAATAAAAATGTCTTTCTATAAGTGAAATAATCTGCTAGTACAACTTGTATATTTTCATCAAAATTAAAAAATGAGCGATATAAAAGCATCTCCTTTATGAACAGTTATGGTAAAAGTTAGTTTTGTCTGATTCCAAGTGTGCTTAGATACTTGCACTAGAAACTAGACCAAAAGACACTGGCGAAAATTTGATGTTTTTGCAGTGTAAACGTATTGGAAAGATGAAAAGAAATGTACACCAAGGTGTGAGACGGTAGAAAAGCAGAGTGGAGAGCCAAATCTGGATGTTTGCTGCAGATCAACAGTTTAGCTCATCACGTGAGCAGTGAGCAGCAACCCGAGGAGACAGGTTGTGCTGGTATGGTTGCGTGACACAGGGAGGCCATTGATGGCAGCCGTCCAGGTGTCGTGTTTACAGACAACCTGCTTTGCTTCAGAATGTAAAACTAAAGCCAGGCTTTTAAAAAACACACACACACAGGACAGCTATGGGTATTTGTGAGTATGGAAATATTCAAACCTGAAACCCAGAGAGCAAATGTGATGGTGATTTGATTAAAGGCATCTCATTTGCATCTCTTTTCTTGTTTGTTTGTGTTTTTGGTCACTCTGAGCGGCACGGCTATCGGACCGCGATCCGCTCCTCTCGTTTATCGGAGCGAGCGATCTGATTGGCTCGTCGGAGAAGGACGCCATGTGGAATCTAAGTAAGCCAAAACAACTTTCCATCTATCTGTACCAGGTGAAGATCTTTCTACATGGATGAACTGAGCTCTACCCTCTCTGCTCAAAGGCTGTCATTTAAAGGGGCAGTACGATGCGTTTTCCAGGCATACGGTGCCATTTTAGAGCACAATCGAGTAATTATGTTACATATATTAAAATGATACCAAATATGACTTAAAAGAAATCTGACTTTGTATTTGAATGCCTGGACATTGTGTCTCAGCTGTTTGCTAATTGCTGCTGGCTAGTTAGGAGTCACAGATGCATCACAGCTCAATGGTTGCCATGGGAGATAGAAGGATTTCTCAAACATGCATGAAAGAAGCTATGTTTATGTTTATGTTGATGGATTAACATAATCAGAAAAGTCCATTTTACATGATACTGCCCCTTTAAGATGACATGCCTGCCTTGTAAACGATTATGCATCTTTATTTCAACTAAATGAATGGGAATAAAAGGGGGTGCAAAATTATAGTTGGTGTCTGAATGAAAGGATGAAACTGTCAAAACAGCCATTACCTGCTTTTCCTTAAAGCTAAAGGCCAGCAAGGTGGAGAGAAGAAAGAAAACTAGTTAGTAGGAAGTAAATCACACACACTGGACCCAACCAAAAACGTACACAAACTCACAATCTCAGCTTTAACCTCATTACATCCTCGCTTGTCATTAGTGGAATCCGACTCGCAGGGATTTTAAGCACAAAAGAAGACATTGTGCGAGCCATCTGATATGATGAAGCGCATCATTTGTTTCCAGGAAGCAGTCAAGAGGAAATTCAGTTTTCAATAATTCCTGGATGCCGAGTGAACCATGGATTCCCGTTGCAGGTCATTATGAGTCAGTCAGCTGGATTCTGATTATGAGCAGCCAGAGCGAACGCCCCGACGAGCCGACTGGAGGTTTTATCAGCTTAACACCAAAATGGTCAGTTTTCTTCTTTTCAATGCTATCTGATAGTAAAAGTCCATCCATCCATTTTCTTCCGGGGTCGGTTCGCGGGGGCAGCAGCTTCAGAAGGGAGGCCCAGACCTCCCTCTCCACAGCCACTTCTGGCTTTCCATGTGATCCATGAAAAATAATACATGCTTTTCAACTTTTCTTTTACAGATAAACATTTTAAAACTGAGGCACACTTCCTCCCTGACTGAATATAAACTATATTCAGTCAGGGAGGAAGTTGAGGGTTAGTCTATAAACCAATAATCTGACACATGGGGGGAGCTGCAGACATCCACAGCTCAGGTGGAGAATCTGATCAATGCTACTGTTAGCTTAGCATTCAAAAAATTCTGAGCTTTATGGAAGAGTGGCAAGAAGAAAACCAATATTTATTAGAACTATAACTTCTGCTTGCAGCTTACCACAAGCTGACTCAGCAAACACGCAGATGTTACTCGAGTAAAATTGCTGTATTTATCACAAAGAAAATGAAATGTCATAATAATTCATGTCATTTAAGTATGTTCAAAGAATGACATGTCCTGGACGACATCTTCACTGCTAATCCACCTCATTTGTTTTTGCCATTCCTCTTTGAATCTGGGCCTGGTTGTAATCATGGAAAGTCAGAAAGAGAGACGTTGAAGTAGGGGATAAGATCAGTGGGGTTATGACGGATAAAAGACATTGTTTGACTTCCTCCTCTCTCTGCTCTGTTTCCCTTTATGAAAGGAGGGTGTTTTCCCTCTACTGTTGCCACATGCATGCTGAGTATGAGGGATCACTTTAAATTCAACACAAGTAACTGTCTACAGTCAGGACACGCTTGTCCAGGAGAACTTGCATGGGTTTCCTTTGATGGGTTTGAACATTTTTTTCCTAGGCTAAATTGTTTGTCCAATACAAGAATCTCCCAAAAGTAGAACATTTAAAAACTAAAAGCAGACGCATTAGCAGTACAAACCCAGACAGGTTAGCTTGTGTTTGTGGGACGATGCAAAGATGTGAGTTTGGAATTGGCGTTAACTGACATTAGTCTAAGTGGAGACGTCTCTCAGTTTACACATCATTATCTGATTCCGTCTCAGCGTGTAATTAGGCCTGTCAAACGCCTCAGCTGGCAGTCGGAGGTGCCAACTGCAACTTTGCATGTCTATTTGCAGCGTGGCTCCGTCCACAGAGATGAGATTTTTTGTCCAGATATCTCTTCTTCCAGTTCCAGAACATTTGTTGGGCGCGATAGCAGCAGGTGTGGATCGTGTTTCCAGAGGATCTGGTGAGAACCGTCTGGAGTTGCATCAGCTTTTCTTCAGAAAACGGAAAAAATCTGAGTGGACCGGTTGTGACTGATGCTACCATCACTGCTTTCTTTCCTAATCAACCAAACGTTTGCAGATGGCATCAATCCTGCACCGTTCTTCTGCAAATCTGGTTAGAGGTCGTCTCGGGGTCAAAGCTGGTCAAGGGGAAAATAACTAAAAACCTAAAAATCTGACCCCGATAAATGAGGAAACTGAGGAATGTGGATTAAAAATCTTGTGTTGTCTCAAGATTAAAAAACATCTGCTGAGGTTCAAAGAGTCGAATCTGATCATGTCTCAGTTTCTCCTCTGAATCACATTATAAATTGGCTTTACAAGAATCTAAATTCTTTATCATTATTCAACCTTGCAGTTTTTTCACAAAATATTTGACTCATGGCCTGTGAGACGTCAGAGATGATGAAACCAGAAGATGATTCGCGCAAATTCAACTGCTGTTTAGCAATGCCTTGCCTAATCTGACTTTTGAGAAACTGACATCAATAGGAACCGTCTGGCAGTTGGCTGCAGGCTAGAAACAAAGCATTTGTAGGTATTTTGAAAAAACTGCCTTTAAATGACAAAAGTTGATTTATTAATTCCGTAAACATCTTTATATTTACAACTACTCACTACCCATAGCATCTGCATGTGACTCAAGCCTTTGCTTGACAAAAAAGTCGCACAAAAAAAACAAACTACATATGAGAATAATATGAAATTAATTAGTCCTGTTAACAAAACATAAGATCTGTGATTAATGTATTTAAGGCCAGCTTACATCTATATTTTTTAAGGATGTGCGGACACCCTGAATACAGACATCTTTATTTTATTGGTTCATTCCACCTTTTTTTTGGTCACTTGCATAAAATTTAAATGCTTAATAAGTATAAATGCTCATCTTCACCAACTAAGTCTCTTTGTCTACAATCCATCTCTTCATTACTCGTATTCTTCATAGTTGTCCTGTCCTCAGGCCGTGTGCGGATTTTACAAATTTATCAAGATTCAAAGATTCCAGATAAGATAGAAATAATAAAGAATGCCTCTGCTCCTCTGATGTAACCTGTGTGACTAACAGTTTCTACAAACAAGAGCTTCATACATTCAGATATGACTAAAGAAGGTGCGGCCCCATTTCTCAGCTAGCTAGCTGAGAAAGGCTGGCCTAGCTTCCAGGTTACCTGTTCATGGATGATGTCAGACAGCTCCTTCACCATGTCCTTGAAGTTGGACTTCAGGCCCTCATGATACTCAAACTGGTCCTCCTTGATGATTCGCTCGTTAATGTCTAGCGCCATGCTGCATGCCTCCACAAAACGCCTGCAGACAAAGAAAAGAGTCAAACGTAAACTTGAACAAAATAATGATAAATCTGAAGCCTATTTGATTCATCTCTTTCGGCCGATGTTTACCTGAAAACCTCTTTGAGCTCTTTGACTTTCTTACTGCCGGATGAGTTGGACTTGCTGTCGTCCAGGAAGGCCCGGGCGTACGCCATGGGGCCCGCGTTCACCTGCAGCAGCACACAACGCATCTCTGTCACTGATCTCTGAACAGCCTCTTTATGTGCACAAGTCAAACACAGGACAGGGGCCAGTGAGGGCCAGTGAGGGCCGGTGAGGGCCGGTGAGGGCCGGTGAGGGCCAGTGAGGGCCAGTGAGGGCCGGTGGGGGCCAGTGAGGGCCGGTGAGGGCCAGTGAGGGCCGGTGAGGGCCCGTGGGCCGGGGCCTGTCAGGTGGCTGTACCTGCACCGAGACGCAGCCCTGCAGCTTGAGCTGCAGCTGGATCATGTCCACTTCCTGGCTGGAGCAGAGCTTGGTCAGCTCGGCCGTACGCGCCCTCATCTCGTCGATGGCCACGTCTACAGGCTTCAGCTCCACCTGCCTCTCCCCCTTCACCTCGATGCGCTTTTTCACGTACGGGAAGGTGTTGGTGGCTGGGGGCGAGAGCGGCGCACGCAAAGCCCGCGTGAGTCATGCATGCAAATGTGGCAAAACGAGCAAAACATTTAAAACAAGCAAACAAACAAAAGCATCATTTTCCCCCAGCTGGTATCGGAGGCTGCAGGGAGTAAACAGAAAGAGTGTCAGTGTTAGGAAACGGAGACAATGCAGAGGCCTGCAGGGCACCGGAGAACTGGTGCTGGTACCACAGAACCTGGCTGGCCTGATGAGGCGCCGACGGATGGGTCAGCTACCAGTCGCTCACGCTAATGTTCCACATCACACACACCACACACACACCAGGTGTTAAATTATTATGAACCTGACGACTCGTCCAACTTTCGCTGTTGTTTTTTTTCTTTGTCATCCCAATAACAGTGAAACAAATGCATAATTAATGTCGATCTGATGGTGACCATATAGGACTGAAAGAAAAACAAACAAACGAACAAACAGCAGCCTGGCAAAGTGTTAATACCTCTGCCCCATTCTCACCTTTGTTCCAGTAACAACTGGTGTATTTTAGTTTATGTAACACATCAACGTAATGACAAAGAGGAAGGAAGATACCAAGCTATCTGCTGGAAAACATGCTGAGTTGTTTTACAATTTAAATAAATACATTTTTCACAAAAATGATATGAAAGAACATGATTTTAATATAAATAAAACATAGCTTTTGCTCTTTCTATGTCATACTTTTCAGATTTGTACCTCTAAAAACTGAATATCATTAATCTTCTTTTTAGCTGCAGCTTGACAAGATGTGAAAAAGTTCACACTTTCATGTCGTGTATGACTGTGTGTGTGTGTGTGTGTGTGTGTGTGTGTGTGTGTGTGTGTGTGTGTGTGTGTGTGTGTGTGTGTGTGTGTGCGTTTGTTTGTAATACCTTGTGGGGACCATTTTCCTGAC
>CAEGAF010028412.1:0-10918 GCA_903067075.1 Micropoecilia bifurca | reverse complement strand
ACATATTTTTTTATATTTCTTTTCAACTTGTCATTTTTTATATGACAATTTATAAATACATTTTGGAATTATGTGTGATTGAATCAAATTTTTCTTGTAAAAAAGACCACCACCCTTAGCAACCACCTCAATAAAAATTAGTAAAATATCTCAAAATAAATTCATTATTCCTTTATTTTTGGCAATATATTTTGACACAGAACATTTTAGAAAAGTCACAATAGAAACATTTTGAAAAAAAAACATTGGTCAAAACTTTATTGACACTCCAATTCACATAAAACAAATGTAAGCTATTAAGCTATTTAATAGCTTACATGACTCAATGTTCAGTTTTCTTCATGTTAATGCATCAGCTGGTAGAGCATGGAGTTAAGTAAACAAATGTCAACATAAGTAATCTGTTTTTTAAAAGGTTGTGCATCTTAACATATTTTTTTATATTTCTTTTCAACTTGTCATTTTTTATATGACAATTTATAAATACATTTTGGAATTATGTGTGATTGAATCAAATTTTTCTTGTAAAAAAGACCACCACCCTTAGCAACCACCTAAATAAAAATTAGTAAAATATCTCAAAATAAATTCATTATTCATTTATTTTTGGCAATATATTTTGACACAGAACATTTTAGAAAAGTCACAATAGAAACATTTTGAAAAAAAACATTGGTCAAAACCTTATTGACACTCCAATTCACATAAAACAAATGTAAGCTATTAAGCTATTTAAGTATGGGTCACTTATTTTTAAATGCAAATGTAATTTTCAGTGTCTTGAGTAATTTTTTTTACAATTTAATGTTTCCCCGGGGAATTAATATTATGTAACACCCATTTCTCAAGTAGACCAACAAAGTTCAACTTGCAATGCAAACAGGTGGTAATGGAGTTTTAAAAATCTGCAAAGATCACTGCTGCAGAACTGCAACAAGAAATGGCATCTCCATGACAACCACTAGACTCCATGTGTCCTACTATCCTTACTGTGAATGAATGGAGTTTGCTGAATGCTAACGAGAACAGAGCTGGAGCCATGTGGCTTAGATGAGAGCAACATTCAACTAGTACAAAAAACAGAAATAACAGAACATTTTAATAGAAAATGTAGTAATCAATTGATTCATTCTTCTTTTTACTTAGTTGGATGTGTTGAAGGGGTTTACCTGGCTTGTTGCATGCAGTGCAGCCTAAAGGTAACACTTCCTGTGGTTTCAGTGCAAAAGCCAAAGCGACTCAGCCTCTGTCCCTGAAGCCAAACACAAACATAACATCTAAACATTGTGGGGTTCAAATCTTTCATTACTTTTGCAAATGTCTGCATTTGTCTTTTTGAAACACAGACACTTTTAATTTAGAGACAAACATAAATGTCACTGCCACAACAGTTTTTATTAAAACTAGATGAAGAAAGGATACGTTTAGGAAAGCCTGTAGATCCATTTCAATGTAATATGTAGTCATTTTCCATAAAATAGGATCTGAAACACAGATCCTATTTTAGGTGATGTGTTTGACAAACTATTAGGTTTGTTTGTCAGATTAAAAGTACATTTTAAAACTAAAAAACCTTTAGCAGGTGTTAAGCATCCTTAACTAAGCCCACATTTCTGTATTAAAAAGTTTTTCATTTGTCTGATGTAGTATTTTAATTTTAAATGTTGTGTTTTCAATTGCTGAAAGTGGAAAATTATCATGATCAACAGAAATAAAAGCTTGAAAATAACAGTCTTTATGGAGTTAATCTATATAATGTGTTTCACTTAGTGGCTTCAGTTACTAAAATAAGATTTCTCATATGATGAGCTGGACTCCATGTGCAGTTTACCAGTTACAAGTCTACCTTAAATGTCCCAGGTACTCTGACGTAGCTGTTGTCTTCAAGTTCTGCAGAACCTCCAATAAAGAAGCGCCTCAGAGCAGAAACTGTCCCCGTCTGAACAGGTCTCCATGTGTGACATGTCACTCTGTGTTTACCTGGCACATTACAGACTATTAGAACAAAACATTTCACATCTAAATCATATTTTGCAGTAGTTCATTCGTGTTCTGACCTTTAGTTACCAGATTAATTTATCATATGTAGGTTTTGTAACGTTGCACCATCAAGCCAAAAATAAATAAGTAACATTAAGTTCTGGTAAAATATAAGCAAAGACTTTCACAAGCTAGTAAATGTAAAAAAAATAAATAAGAAAGAGAGAGAAAGAGCAAGAGAGAGAGAGAGAGAGAGAGAGAGAGAGAGAGAAAATTCACAAATTAAAAAAAAAGACTGATCTCAAAAATAGGAAAAGTCATAAGTTTTGTAGCTTCATAAGCTCAGCCCCAGTTTGTAGTGGAGGATTCATACCAGGCATTGCGGGAAACAGTAGATACCCGTAGCCTTCAGTTCTGTAACGCTGCCAGAAGTCAAGGGACAGGACTTTGAAGTAAAGCACCGGCCACTGGGGAATTAACTCTGAAATAAAAAAAGAAGTCTTAATTTTGATATTAACAATTATTAGGTGTTTTTGTACCCTTTGAATTCAGCTAGCATATTTGCTGTTAATACACTGAATTTTCTAAATGAGGGACAAATAAAGGATTAAATAAAGTCATTGTTTTATAGTCCAGAAAGATGTAATGAAATTTTGAACCTTTTTAGGAGCTTTTATACTACTCCAGATATGTTTTTCATGAAAACCTTTTCTTTGTGTTTGAAAAATAATCACCATATAAAGACTCATATATGACTCAATTTTTGCTGCAGGAGGGTTGGGAATAACCTTGTAATTGGATCAAAGTCTAAAAAACTAGATCCTGAGCATGGTTAAAAAGTGTGAGCCTAATGATTCTCCAAAAATAACTGTAGTTGATGTTTTCTGTGAAATTATACATTATTCTCTTGTTTGCTCACATTATATTTTTCACCTTACGTCTGAAATTTGATGTAAGCAGTTATGATAAAGACAGATTTGTAATAGAACATACAAAACTGCTCAACTATGTTTTATATTTTCAAGCAAATAAATGAGGAGCAAGCATATCAGTAATATCCAGATATCCAATCTCTACCCAGGCAGTTTTTCAATATCATTTAAAAAACAAGCAATGTGTTTGCATGTGAAGGTGAGATGCATAAAGAGCAGAAATTTATTTAACAAAACATTTATGTCGGTGTACCTGGGGCAAAACTCCTCCATGTTTTAAACCACATGTTTGTGTTGTTTATGCAAGAAATCAAATCAAAGGGCTACTGACCTTCATTTTCTTTTTCACTCATGTAAAAAGCCTCAAAGCTGAAAGGGTAGCTGAAGAACGCTACGTTTTCCTGTTGACACATTTCAAATGACAGGTTTTAATACATTTCCTTGGTAATTCTCTAAAGTTAATAAATAAAGTGCACACCTTCCCCAAAGATTTGGTCCTGCAGGTCTGAGTAACCCCTGACATCGACTGGAACGGTAAACTGGACCAATCTTAAACACATACCAAGTAAAGAATGCAGCAGATAATTCAATATTTAAGCAAAATCTTTCACACGTGGATACAAAAACCGAACTGGGCACAGATGTTCCTGGGAGTCTGCCTTTCTGAGAAGATACTAGCTCCTGAAAGTTTAAAGATGGTCGTCATGATCATTAAAGAAATTGTATTTTTGCACATAAAATAGTAGCAGAATCTAACAGCTAAACACAAACACACAAAACAATTAGTGAAAGCGAACGCTAACCATTAAGACAACTGTCTTTCAGTCTATCACACATCTTCATCTTCTTCCATTTGTCATTACTGGTGTGAGACTCGCAAACAGCAAAGTCCTCAGTTTTTGATTTTGCTACATATTATTACTTTATTATTCATACAACTTTTCTAGTTGCATGAATAGGATGACTTCACCAAAAGCAGCTGGTGTGACATAAAGTTAATTCAAGTTATGAAAATGGGTAACGTTTTCTGGCAATAATTGGTTTAAAAGACTAGTAAACCTCAACCATCTTGAAAATTGACCATCCTGAAATTTAAGTGGCTAATTGGAAATATTATAAAACACATAACCTGAGAGGTGAGCACAGAAATGTTTATGCTTGTATCCAGACTTGAATGATATTTGCAGGAATATGCTGCTCTAAAAGTAACCTGGTAAAATTAGACCTCAATACGATCAAATACATACTATATGTGACTCACTATTTGGCAATTCCATGAAGAAGTTGATGTACAAGTTATCGTATTCAAAGTCATTAGCCGACACTGGAAAGAAGAAAGATACATGGAGTTTCAAAGTCTAAATGTGGATCTCCATAATAACATCCCAACACCTTTCCTCACCTATCTCTCCATGCAGCAGGTAACGTAGGATACCTACAGGAGGCTGCAGGACAAAGCACAGACAATATTTAATCTACTGTATTACACTAATTTTGAATTAATACCTTCAAACATTACAAAATATTTTTAAAGTTCGGACCGTAGGGCCTGAACTGTTCAATCAACAACACAAGCGTTTGTTCTGATAATGTCTTCTACCATTTCAAAGTCCTGTCCTACGAGGCTGTTCAGGTACTCCTTGTGCCTGTTATACAACTGCAAGCAAACAAAGGAGAATGTATTAATATAGTGGTTGTTTGACTCGATGCAGCACATGAACACAAATAATCTCATACATCTTTGTACATGATCTGCTCTCTCTCTCGCTCGTCTGGCTTCATCACTCTGGATTCGTTCTCCAAAGTTAAGCGCCACACTTCTCTCTTCTCGCCATCCGTTACAATCCTGCAAAACAGAAAAAGCATCACTCTGACTTTTAGCTGATTGACTTAACAATGTTTCTTCAATGAAATTCTCAGATTTTTAATTTGCTTTGCTTTGCAAAAGTATTCATGCGCCTCCTTCCACATATTCCCCAGGTCCCACATGGCTTATAGCATGGTGGGTTCTAAAAATTAGTTGACTACTGAAGATAAGTGGTTGCAATGGATTTAATTAAAGGGTACCAGACTAAAAAGGGTTGGATACAAGTGAACGTCACAATTTTTCAATTATTATTTGTACAATTCTTCATTTTCCTTCCCCTTTACAATTCTGACCTACTTTGTGCTGGTGCATCACAGAAAATCCCAGCAAAACGCACTAGAGTTTTTGACAATATGTAGAAAAGATTAAGGACGGATCCTCCCTGCGTTTCCTGTTGCTATGATGTGTTGTGAACTTGCCTGTAAGGCTCTCTGCCTTTGTTGAAGTTGGGTTTTACAATGATGGTTCCACTACCATCGGTTTTGATGGTTGCCAGCAAACACTCATTCTCTTTCTGGCCCAACCTGAGACAGGGGTGCAAAGAATAGAAAACAACATTCGCAATAGGCACTCTCAGTAAGATGATTGGTGAAAAGTGGTGATAGTAAAATCCTTAAGATACTTGAACTTGAAACATATGAGTTTTCAAATATGATGAACATATCTCATCATCTTACTTTCCAGGAGGGCCCAGGTCACCCATGATGTGCATGGTCTGCATGGCGTTATTGACCACATGACTGCTCTTGACAAACTCATCTGTGGGATCCCAGTTGATTATTCTTGACTTAGTGATGCTACTATCCCTGTAAAAGATATTTTTGTAACATTTCACATACAATTTTTTTCAGGCAAAGATTTAAGTATTCTTTTGTTTAACCATTTGATGTTTGCCTGTACTGGATTTTCACCCACATGTTGCGCCTCTCTTGCCGTCTGTGTCTGACACTGGCCATCCTCTCAGCCAGGAAGGTGGGACTTGATTTGGTTGTGGAGACCAAGTCATTGTGCTGTTTTCAAGATGGAAAATAAAGACAAGATCCAAGCCATCAATCGAAAATATCAACTAGATGCAGAGATGCAGTTATAACTAATTTGATATAACTTCTGGAAGAGTATTTCATTCAATGACAATAATAATAAAAATATTAAAAAAAACTAAATTCACCAGTTGGTGGAGTGAGAAACAGTTGGTGTATCGATCGTGATCAGTGTATGTGAAAATTCTCTGATTGCGTCGGCCCTTGGCCTTGTTGATAGCCCTGATTTCTGCGTGATACTGTCGGTCCAGCGGAGTCTGACAGGCTGCCTCGTTCTGGAACAGTTCCACTTCATACTGGAACCACAGACAGAAACATGAGGTAGGAGGTAAGGTCCACCGGACTGATAAAGGCTCCCAGAAGGCTGATATCTGAAGGTAGTTAACATGAGAGACATATAACCAGATTATGTAAGATATTTATACAAGCTAACGTTAGTCATATGAATGCTGCACAGCTATTGGCTAACCGCCATCTTGATTCCTGCATAATTTGTGCAATAACTATTTATTATGCTGAAAATAAAATTGTGGTCTTCCAAAAATAATGTCCTAAGTAATATTTTTACCTAACGTGATTTTGGCAAAAAGAAAAAAAAAATCACTAACACTGTTTTTTCTGCCAAAAGATTGTGAGAGAAAAAAACAACAAAACAGCAAAGTGAGGGATTGGTGACCTGTCCAGTGACCTGTCCAGTGACCTGTCCAATGACCTGTCCAGTGAGTCTCCTGCCTCTTGATCACTGGAGATGGTACCAGCATCCTCTCAACCTGAAGTGTGATAGATAAAGTATGGATGGATCCAGAGAGGGATTCTGTCTGCAGCTGGAGAGGAACTGCTTTAGATCCGACCACAAAAAATGAAAACGGCTGAAATAATTGAATAAAAAACTGGCATAAAATCTTGTGAATTGGAGGCCAGGCTTCACAGTTTTCTCTGTAATATAGTTGAAAGTTGAAATTGTTCATTTGAAATTGTTTGCCTGAAACAAACCTGAAAAGTTCATTTCCAATGTTTGTTTTTTTTCCCTTTAAACTGTTTGTTCATAATTTTTAATAGACAGAAATGTTAAATAACTATCAAATACTGAAAGCTGAGGATGTTCCGGAAAAAAAGAGCAAAAATCCAGACTCATTGCATATTTTGAGAGAATTTTACAGCCATAAAATCAAAAAAATACCAGGAGGCCCGGTTACAATTATGGTCTTAAGAGTGTATGGAGAAAACATGTTTTTATTAAAGTTATGTACTGTAGCTTGAATAAAATGCAACTACATAGCATTTTTCTTAGAAGACTTCATTGTTTCACGTATATTTTGCACCTTGCCTATGACTGTTGCTGGTGGGGAAACACATTTCAGTATCTAAAACTACTAATAGAAAAAAATGTAAGCATACTTGCATACTGTATGTGGACTGTTGCATGTAAAATTCATGATCAGTAAATATTGTGATAGTATCAATATTAGACCAATGAAAGCAAGGCAGTTTCAAACCTTTAAAATTGTGACGATTTTGGTGGGTCAGACAGACTCAAAACATCGTAACAGCAGCTGGAGGGGAGAGAGGGGGGGGGGAGTGGAGGGGGGGAGTTGAGTGGGGGAGTGGAGTGGGGGGGAAGGGAGAGTGTGGAGGGGGGGAGTGTGGAGGGGAGGAGAGTGGAGGGTGGGGGAGAGTGGAGGGGGGGACCAATCACATCTTTGGTCATGGGGCCCAGGGTTCCTGGCGGTGCCCCTGTTTACTAAACCAGTTGTTGGTTTTCAGGGACAAACACACTAAACCACTAAAACTTGTACCTGACTGAAGAGTTTCTCCTGCCAGCCAATCACTACCTCCTCTTCATTATCGCCTGTCAACAAGAAACAAGAGATGCCAAATGTCTGGAATCCACTCAGATTACCAGGGACTAAACGTCCTGATTTGCTCTGATCCATCACTATTTGTCCGCTCCGTAAAGTAGTTCAGTACCTGTCTGGCCCTGTGAGGTCAGAGTCTTCAGTTCAATGTCCTTCCTGCCTCTCTGGGACAGAACCTGGTCCTGGAGGTGCTGTGAGAGGACCGCCGTGGAGGTCACCCTCTGGACACGGACTCTGGCGGCGAACAGAAATGCCAGTACCATGGAAACTGACCTTATCAGTTACATTTAACAACTTTATTCAAGAAGCTACTTACTTTATTTTAAAGTTTTTGATAGCATCCCGGGAGCGATAGATAGCATCTCCGGTGTGTGTGTTCCAGCACTCCGCCATTATCCAACAAGCACAGCCTGTAGTCGGTTCTACATTAGGCCAACCAATCAGCATCAACCTAGGATTTTATAGGTCTATGAACTAAAACCTCGATGAGGAAGTTAATCAGCACAGCAGCTAAAAGAAGAAGATTCCGGATGTTCGGCAAAGAGCGCTGGAAAGTAAGGCTGGTCGTTTCCATAGAGATTTTAGCTGGGTTTTTTCTTCATTTAAAGTATGAAGGTTTGCTTGGGATCTTGATTGATTAATACCGCCATCTACCGATCCGGATGAAAATCTAAGAAACGAGAATAAATACGAATAAATAACAACAACAACAACAATAATCATCATCATCATCATCATCATCATCATCATCATAATAATAATAATAATAATAATAGAACATTTAGGAAATAGTGTAATAACTTTATAAATTGTTTTATTGCTGCTAAATATTCCCTGATGTATGAGCATATTATTTTCATGGTAAGAATACAAATGTAGGCAAAAGACTGGCAATCAATCTAATTATTATATTTGGCAAATTTCATATTCACAAATGTACATTTTCATCATCTTCACCTTTTTTTCCAGTTTTGGTTAAAGCAATGGATCTTTATTCACCCACTATTTCCATGAACAAAAAAGCTGGAAACACAAATGAATGTTGTAGATCTCTGAGATCCGTCATGTCTGTAATAACTGATCTCTATTCTATGTTTTTCATACCAATGTGTATATTTTTAAAATCTATACCCTGGGAAACGTTGTAATATTTCTTGTTTCTTTGTTTTTCTTTGTATTTGTAAACAAAAATGTTCATTAAAAAAGACAATAATGAAGCGCTCCAACCTCTGAAAAAATAAAACAAAATAATAATAATAATAATAATAATAATAATAATAATAATAATAATAATAATAATAATAATAATAATAATAATAATAAGGTATCACAAAGAAGAAGAATATTTTGAACAAAACATTTATTCACAATGATAAAGTGCACAATTAAAAATACAATTAAACAAAAATATCACATCAGGACAAGCTAAAACTGAATGAAATAAGATGCTTGTTAAATGTCCCTTCGCCCCGAGTTGATCTATTGCACAAGATCACAATGAAGATCCTCCATATGCCCAAGAACAACATTAGGAAGAACACTGACCCCTTTAGTGACTGCCAGGCATCACTGCCTGTGGTTCTGCTGCAGTGGAAGAACTGAATAGAACTAGAACCAAACTTCCACATCTTCTACATCTAATCCTCAAATCGACAACTACCAAGTTGAAACTTGAAAATGATGGTTCCAATAAAATCACAATAACAATGCTGGATTTTCTAGAACAATATTATGATGGGACCAATCCTTCATGGTGTTGGCACACAAAAAAACAAATATAACAAATACAAACAACAACTAAACAGGACAATATTGAAATGAATTCCTTAATCAGGTTAGCCAAAGAGCCACATGCAGCTCTGGACCTTGAGGTTCAGACTTGGTTTTGGAAGTAGACTGACATAAACCTCTGAAATGGCATCAGCATCACACTAATCAAAATATGTCTATGAAAATGTTGCTGCGTCTACATGAACCTGTATAATTTGGCCCTCGCATGAATTAGGATTTACAAAAAAATTATATTTACACACCCAACTCTTCTTTTAAAAGATAGTTGTTGTTGGTTGTGTAATCATTTAAACTTTGGCAAAGAACTGTACAAAGGCAAAAACCCAAGTTTAATTACATTTATGCCAATGATGAGCGTATCTGCATACTTTGTCCAATAGGGGGCAGCAGTTCAGCCCCAATCTCCACCACAGAAGAAGCCGAGGAAGCGGGTTGACTGTTACAGTCACAGATGTCTATGGTTCCAGTTCTGCTGATGTGTCGTCGTGTGGTTCAAACATTTAACGTTTCTCTCCAGAATGGCTTCGTTTGTGACCGAGGTGCTCGCCAGTTCCGGGCAGCTGGAGAAGGAAGATCTGGTCAGCAAGATAAGCAGGATGTCCAGGAAGGTGGAGGACACCAAGGTAGTTTCATGACTAGCTTTAGCAGCTGCTAACAGTGTGAAAGAAAGTTTGAAGTTTGATTAGCCGTGAACACCTGGCTGTTAGCAGAGCTCCGGTGGGACATTTAAAGTAACTAAGTAACTTTCAGTCGTAGCGTTATTTAACTGCCATGATGTTATAAAAAGTAAAACAACATTTTGTTAATTGTCTGTCTGGATTTCCTTGAATTCGGCTTTTTCAGCCTCGCTGCAAAAACATGTAGCTCTTCACATTACTTGATTAGTTTTATTATATTTTTACATTGAAACAAATCCATTTCTGAAAATTTAACGCAAGTATTTGCTGAAGAGGCAATTGAGGTTTTACAGATGCTTTGATCATATAAACCACTGGTTCCCAAACTTTTTTTCCCGCGCCCCCCCAGTGGTTTCCAAACATTTTCTGGGCCCCCCTGTCTGCCCCTGGGGGAGGAGAAGGGGAGGGGGGGACGCGACTTTTCTGGGAGCAAACTTAATGTACGTAGCTGAACATAGACAACAACATCGGTAGCCTACAGGCTACTTGTTAAGCTTAAGGTGCTGTATTGTTATTAGCTAGTCGTCTTTTAGCTACATTACCTGCATCCAACAGCTTCACTCAACTCAGTCTGATAGTTTTGGGGAAAAAACTGTGTAAAGTTCTTGTGTTTTGCTAGTTTGCTGCCATGATTCTAACACAGTGGTCCCCAACCCCCGGTCCGTGGACCGGTACGGGTCCCTGGACCAATTGGTACCGGCTGCACAATAATTAAATATTTCCGTTTTATGTATTATTTGAGTCTGGAGGATCTTTTATTTTGAAAATCCTTTAA
>CAEGAF010028398.1:2857-27149 GCA_903067075.1 Micropoecilia bifurca | reverse complement strand
AGGATTCTCACACCTCAGAGTTTTAGTTAAAACACCATTTAACAAGGATTCTCACACCTCAGAGTTTTAGTTAAAACGCCATTTAACAAGGATTCTCACACCTCAGAGTTTTAGTTAAATGCATTGATTCGTCTAACTGGGATGTTTTCTGGGGGCTTTACATAGACAGTGTGAAAGAGAAATAAAAAGAAGTTAATAAATAGATGTGAAGTAAAGGTAAAAACACGAAAACATAAAAAAAATCTAATCTGAACACCGTAATATGCATTATGTGAAGCCTGGTGTTAACAGTAACGATCATTTCACATCTTTGGTGCCATTAGGAAGTGGCAGAGTTCACCGAGTTTAAATGTCTATGTTTGAACTGATGTCTCGTCAGTGTTTGATTGGCTGGTTGGAGCTGCAGAAAATGATTGACATCTACCAGAGGAGCGTGTTCAACACACCTGCGATCAAGAAGCTTCTCCCCCAGCATTATGAGGAGCTGCTGTACCGCCTGCAGCACACGCTGCAGCACTGCGTGAGTCCGCCGCTCTCCAGCCTGCCGTCTGCAGCTCTGCAGCAGAGCAGGAATCAGGTCATTTAAAAAAGTCAGAAACTCTTCTGCTGAAGTGCTGAGTCAATTTCTGACCAAACTGTGAACATTAACCATGCACTTCTACGGAAATCTGCACTTGTTTATTTGGAAAGTTTTGTAAAAATAAGGTTGGTAACAGCGAAAATGTCTCATATTTTCAGTTAGAAACCATTTTTTATCTTTACCAGCTGAGGTTTTCAGGGTTGCTGATGCAGATAATTACAGACGCAGAAAACCTGCATCTAATAAGTAAATATTGTCCAATTTGTGTTAAGATTATATGCAGATTTAAACAATCTAAATTTACCCTAATTATTTTCCTAGATGCCAAATAAAGAAAGATGGAAGGAGGTTAAGTAGAAACTGAACAGAGGTGCTAACGGTGGGCTAATGGTCAGCTAACGGTGGGCTAACAGTGAGCTAATGGTGGGCTAATAGTGAGCTAGCAGTGGGCTAATGGTCAGCTAATGATGGGTTAACAGTGAGCTAACGGTGGGCTAATAGTGAGCTAGCGGTGGGCTAATGGTCAGCTAACAAAGGACTAATGGTGAGCTAACGGTGGGCTAATGGTCAGCTAACGGTGGGCTAACAGTGAGCTAATGGTGGGCTAATAGTGAGCTAGCAGTGGGCTAATGGTCAGCTAATGATGGGTTAACAGTGAGCTAACGGTGGGCTAATAGTGAGCTAGCGGTGGGCTAAAGGTTAGCTAACGGTGGGCTAACAGTGAGCTAATGGTGGGCTAATAGTGAGCTAGCAGTGGGCTAATGGTCAGCTAACGATGGGCTAATGATGAGCTAACAGTGTGCTAACGGTGGGCTAATAGTGAGCTAGCGGTGGACTAATGGTCAGCTAACGATGGGCTAATGGTGAGCTAAAGGTGGGCTAAAGGTCAGCTAATGGTGGGCTAACAGTGAGCTAATGGTGGGCTAATAGTGAGCTAGCAGTGGGCTAATGGCCAGCTAACGATGGGCTAATGATGAGCTAACAGTGTGCTAACAGTGAGCTAGTGGGCTAATGGTCAGCTAATGATGGGCTAATGGTGAGCTAGCGGTGGGCTAACAGTGAGCTAACGGTGGGATTTTGGTCAGCTAACGGTGGGCTAATGGTGAGCTAGTGTAGGATCGATAAGCGATAAATCGATTTTATCTATTAAATATTTGGTTTTAGAGATTTAATTGTTGGTAAATCTGGATTTTTTCCCCACCAATGCTCTCCTTGACTTTTGATAGTTCAGAGTGACATCAGCGCACTGAGGGCAGCCATTTTGTTTGACGAGCTTCTATTTATTTGAACTTTGAATTCTGGTCAAAGCTGTGATTGAATATGTTATGTTATGATTTTTTATCTTAATCAGAATAAAGCCATGATATTATAAAAATAAAACAATAGAGTCAAAATAATATGAGAATAAAGAATTAATGTTTCTAGAATAAAGTCGTAATATTAGAAGGTTGAGGGGCTGATTTTATGAGAGCAGGAAAGTAAAAACAATTAGAGGGAAATGTTGAGAATCTTGTGACGTTATGCTGTGGAATAAGTTTTACAGATAAATAAATACTTCATCTTTTATCACACCAGCATCAAATTATCATGAGCAGGACAGAAAGAACCACAAACTCAGCTGGTCACTTAAGATCCGGATAAATAAACAACTACTTTCTCATAATTTTAAGATGTCTTTCTGGTAAAAGTGCTTCGTTTTCCTGCTGCTAATAGGACTAATTTATCATAATTAAACAGAAATTCTAATAGCTCTAATAATGTGTAGCATAACTTAGAAATAAAAGTCAATTTTTGAAAATACTTTATGTTCTTTTTTTTTTAAGAAAAAATAGATTAAAATCAGAAATGGGATCTGGTATGAAAAACCCTGGTGATATTTTTAAGCCATATCAGGGGTGTAAAGTAGAAAGAGGAGCTGCAGAGGGATTTATGATGGAGGGATTGGTGCAAAAGTGAAAGCAGAGAGTGATGGTGGTTAGATCTGCTGTGATGTGCAATTTGGAAGTGGGTGTGCAGCTGAGAACAAAGGAGGCGGGGCTAGAAAAGGAGAAATGCTGACAAATTAGTGTGGTGCCCCCTAGTGGGAGCAGCAGGAAAGACTAACATTTAAGTTTTTAAAGAAATCAAATTTAGTTGTATTTTGCTCTTGTAGTCTTTATTGATCAGACAGGAAATGGACAAAGTCGGGAACTGAACCCAGAAGTTCTATTTCAAATCACAATCTGAAATCAAAGCCATTTTGTTTCCACTTATATCTGAATTTTCTTCCTCCTTTTTTAGGTACCTTCCACAGAGCGTTCAAAATATATGAAAACTCTGCAGAACATGGAGAGAAAAATAAAAAAGGTAAATATAGATGCTACAGACAGACTGCTGAATGTTAGTTTAATTTAAAGTCTAACAATGGAAACGTTTTATTTGACTGCAGAAAAAAGAGGAAGGACCAATGAAGGCCATCAGAGAGTTCAGCTTCATCCTCAGATGGATTGATGAGCTGAAATGAGAACCATCTTCCTCATCCTCAGTATAAACAACCTCATCAGCAGCAGCATGTTAAACCTCATGATCATGAGTATTTTTCACAGTGACCTCCAGGCGTCATTGTCTGGTTTAACTGTGAAAAAAATATTTTATCTGAATTTGAAATTTGATGTTGATACAAAAAAGCACTTTAATTATTTAATATGTATTTATTAATAATGCATTTCATTATTACATCAATGAAATGCAATGTTTTTATTGTATCACAAGGAAAACAAATTCACTTTAAAATGTAAAATGTGAAAAATTCAGTGGAAACAGTTGAAAACTGAAAACTATGAGCTGAACTGAAGCTCGTCGTCGTTTGTTTTTCTGAACTTCTGAGAATTGCTTTTCTTCTCAAAAATACTTACTTGATACTTTTATTATATTCACACAGGCTAACATAAGTTATTGTTGGGGAACATATTTAATATATTTGATAATCTGGAGTTTTCGTTACTTGAAATGTTAATGTGAAGTATGAAGGAAGATGTTTTTATATTAGATGTGTCACATGTATTTATGTCTGAATTTGTCACAAACTGAAGTAAATAAAGCCGTATTTTATTTCTACTTGTTGACTGAGTGGCTTCGACTTTAATTTGGATTTGTCTCCCTCTGCTGGCCAAAACCTGGTACTACAGGTACGGAAAACCAAGCAGCTTCGTTTGTTGGGCTCGTTTCAATCAGGTTTTCTCACAACTAAACATCAGATGTTACATAACTGTAGTAAATATTGTATCTTCTAATGTTTCTGTGCATGTCAGATGTTTTCAAGTCGTCTCATTTGGAGTTCTATGAAACGTAGGGCTGCCATGTTTTCACTATCGCTATTAACCTTTAAATCATTCAAAAAAAGACAAAAAAAATGTTCTTTTAACTAAACCTTTATGCAAATTTGGTAAATGCTTCGACTCTGAAGATTATGTGAGCAAAAAAGTAGTTAAAAAAGGGAGATGAATTCAAGCAAAGGTGGAGAAACAAAAGATCAATAAAATTCAAACCAACATTAATTTAGTTGTGCGATTAAAGGAATGCTTCTCTCAATCATAAAGCTGAGTCAATATCTTCCTCTTTACCTGGAAACTCCAACGAAGACGTCTGGACAACCGTCGAAAACCCACAGTCGATCTCCACCCCCACATGCTGACACAACTTTGAACTTTTCAGCGTCTCTCTGCTGAGTCAGCCCCTCTGCAGAAGAGTCATGAAACTCCTGCTCAGGATAAAGAAGACGACACCAAACCCCAAACTGTTTCGGGACACATCTGACACCCAATTCAGTTTCGGGCTACTCAGCGTTTAGCAAGCCAATTAACTTTAAATACTTGGATGACTGGCTTCCCTCGCTTCATCACTGATCTTCTGTTGATCACTGCGATTGATCCGCAGTGGATAACAGGTGATTTTAATCACAAGCTTGTGCAAACGTGTTGGAATTAAAGTACCAACACAATAAATGTATTTTTTCTCTTTCACAACATCACCACCACCCAAGGTAACAACCTTCGTCTTGTGAACACTCCAAGTACTTGCAATATTTCCATATCCAATACTTGCAAATACTGAAGAAACCTATTCTGTTCAGGGAAGAACAAGACTGAAATGTTGCAAGGATGAAAATCAGAGGAGTAAAGTTATTTTCACTGATGAATCCTCCTGATTGGGAAATCTGCAGAAGATTAGAGCATCTATTGGTTCTGTTCTGTCCCTGGTATAGTCCAAGTTCCTTCTCCATCAAAGAGCAAGTTCCTCCCAGTTCTGCCCAAGACGTGAAGCAAGACAGGAATCAAAACTTCCTCCAAAACAAACTACTTCCAACAACAATGGAACATTTTGGTGGTTGACTGTGGCTTTTCCAGTGTCGAAGAGATGAAGTGAAGGTTCCAGCAGTTTTCACCAATAATGATTGAAATTTAAGATCTGCATTACAACAGAAATGTACAGACGAAAACTGTATATTTTGCAATTCCCTCTCTACCCGTAACTCCCATTGTGCCAAACCTTTTATGAACACGATGCATCTTACCAAATGACCCTTTGCAACTTGACGGCCATTGGAAGCGAGGGAAGGGAGAACTGAACGACTGTTGCTCCTGAGTTGTTTGGCCATTATAGCTTCTGCTTGTTCAAGTTGAACTAATTTGTCTGTGGCAGTAGCAAACCTTGTTGTGGCTCATAGATTTACGGAAGAAGGGACCAGCTAGCTTAGAAACCGATAAGTAGCTCCTCCCTCTTGGTGCTTTGGGTCAAACCAAACGCATTGTCTGAATTCACACCACACGATTTAAATCACCAGTTCATAAACGGCGCTTCCCCTTACACTGGAGCTGCCTTAAAAGCTAACTAAAGTCTAGATAGATACTTTTTTTGGGAACATCGTAGCCTATGTCCAGCCAACTGACAAACTTTTTTTTCCACTTATCCTTGACAGATTCAAAAAACCAAGAGTTAGCAAGGGTATACATATTAGCATCTAGTTAGCTGTAGCCTCAACCGTCTCAAGCTGAGGAACACAATGAATATGTCAAACTTTTGCCTGGCAGAAAAGTCTGGGAAGAGAATAAACTATACAGCTTATACAATATTTAAAGTTTAAGGCCTGTGATTAACATAATAAAGGCTAACTTGCATTTTTTAAATGAATTGAAGACACTTCAAGGCCTTAATTTCAGACACATGAAGCTAAGACTTTTTGAGGCAGTGCAGACACCCTGTGAACTGATGTCGACTTAACTTGCTCATAAATCAAATGCTACCTTCCACAGTAAGGTGTCTACACATAAACAGGCAGATATTATTTCAGATACACACTCAAGTCTCAGAACAAGAGTCTAAGTCAATTCTCAAGTCTTTAGACTCAAGTTGACTAAAGTCTGACGCAACCTCAAGCCATCGTCTCTGTCAACTGTGAAAATCTGCTGAAGACCTTTGCGTGTTTAGGCTCTCAAACACCATTAATCTGCCCCCATGATTAGAGCACTCAGTCAAATCCAAAGCTGTTGGTTTACCACTTGGTTTACGCCTCCATTCTCACACTGTCATCAACTGGTATCAAAAACAAGCCTAGGAAGATAGGAGGCCGTCTAAAGGTCTGCAAAGGAAACAGAAGAGTGAACCAGTCCACTGACGAAACATGAAACCAGTTTGTGTCAGTAAAATAAATGTTTTCCAAAAACATGACTTCTGCATGAACCCTACTGTAAATCAGTAAATCTTGAGGGATTCACCTTCATCTCACTCATTTATCAATTTGAGACACAAGAGTTATCAAACTACAGCATTGATGTTTTAAAACAAATCTAGACCAGAAGCGTTTCAGTTTCATTTTAGCAGAGTCTCTTACCAACCAGAAGCAGAGTCAAGCCTTCCTTACATGTTAGAGGATGTGGTGTTTCTCATGTGTCTGGCAGTTGGACCGCAGCAACAAACAAACAAACAACCAAAAGTTACTAAGGCTTCTAGGAAACAATTACTGCAGTAATTCAGTTAAAAACCTAACAGATGACCACTTAATTCCACTGAATTAGCATTTTCCCAGAAAGCCAGCACAGACTTTGCATGTGATGTGCATGAATGTGCAACTGGCAGAAATTATTCTAAACTTACCCCAATGCTGCGGCACCGATTTTAAATATTAAATTTTCTCTTCTTCCAACGTTGAAGGGAGAGATAAGGCAGCAAAATTTAACCAAAATGAGAAATGTTTTATGAATAAAGCTGCACTTTGGAACACAACTCATAATTAATAAAGGACTGAAACCTGACCAAAGACAAAAGATTAACACCTGAAAGCAAAATTCAGCCACATTTACTTTCAGAACTCTACTATATGCAGATGATGCTGAAATCTACATTTATATCTCCAGAACTTACAACACTTCTATCAACACTTATATTTGTGTCACTTTATATTTTTAAGCAAATAAAACCCATTCAATTTTTGACACAAAAGACTGAAATGTACCTGATTAGCAGGCCAAAAGTGATCTGGCTTTGGTAGGTGGTTTTTATTTGAGCGCAAATTATGCTTCCCTAGCTTTACAAAAGTGTGGCAACTTGTGGCCTAGTGACCCAGATAGAGGTTTCTTACAGATTGAAAGATTATCCTCCTGTTGTTTTGAAAGTTCAAACTCTGTCCAAACACCCATCCTCACTTAGAACTCCACATTTTGCTGAATTTCTTGCAGCTCAATAATAATTGTCAAATCTGAAAGCAAAAGCTAGCAGAGGGAAGAAGAACGCTTTCTAGAACCAAAGACAGAGAGAGAAGGTTGTCTCTATGGTCCAACACACTCAAACCTAATAGAAAGTCAGAAATCCTTTTGTTGCTCAATGTCTGACGTGGAATAACTCATTACTCCAAGAACATTTCTGATTGGTCAATCAAACATTCTTCCAAACCCAAGAATCCACAAAGAACCTTTTCCAAAACCAACAGTTTGTGCTGCAAGCAAAAACAAAAGTGCGGTAACTCCACTTCAGGAGATTCAAGCCAGGTTGGGGAGACAGTGGGAAGAACCGTCCATGTTGGACCAAAGCAATGCATGCAGATCCATTATACCAAGGTGGTTCTGTCAAATCAAGGCTGGTTGAGGATTTCGGTGCTGGTAGCTCCTTTTTCTGGGTATTTTTCACTGACAGATGCACAATGGATCTAATAATTCATCTCGAACTTCCTTAACTTCCCTTCAAATCAACAACCAGATGGCTGTAACAAGGATACAATCTGATATTTTCATAGGACATGAATCCCAAACATGCAGTGATATTGGTTATTGAAATGGATAAAGCTGGTTAACACAAAGCATCTGGGTTGAGTTCTCCAATCCTCCAACCAAAACACTGCTGATAATTTATAGACTGGTTAGAAGATAAGCATATGCCAGATTCAATTTAGGAAAAAATACATTTAAAGTAAGGGCTTCCAGGAAAAGCTAATAACTGCTAATATGTCACATACAAATTAAAAAACTTGACTAATTGATTGGTTATCAGGCTAAACACCTGATTTTCACTAACATATTTGATCAATATGGACAGAGTAGTTTGGTATAAAACACATTTTGTTACTTAAAAAATAACATAAAAGCAATGCATACTTCAAAAATCATTTACATACAATTATATTCAGACAAATTCAAATGTTCGGTGCTTGCTGATTGTGATATGGATCGGATTAAACGCATCGGGGAATTCTTAGAGAGTTTATTTTTACTCGGGAAAAGTGTGATCTTGCCACAGTGACGAATCAGGTTTCGTTGAACGCCTCGTAGTGGCATTTTCCAAATGCGGAAATGATGCACCGATTCCATCTTCAATTCATCTCCATCCATTGTATTTTATAATCACCATTTTTAATTTCATTTGTGGAGTCCAAAAACCACGTTAAAAGCTTCTGTAGCTTTATAAAATCTACGATTAGCTAAATAGGTTTAAAAGTGCAGGGAAACACCAACTCTGCCACAGTGACGACCAAAGTTTCGCTGCACTCACTGTGGTGGTATTTCCACCTGCAGAAACCATGCAGGGATGGTGCAGCTTACCAACGCAATCAATTTCTACTCTCAGAAGAGATTTGGCCTCCAGAGATGACTTTTTCCAATACTCCTACTCAACTCGATGATTACATTTTTTCCAGCAGCTAGTAGTAATACCAAGATTTAAGAAACCATTAAATCATGAAGGAAATGTCTAAAAATTGAGACGGCGATAATAGGGAAGCCACGTATTTGTAGAGGTATAAATATAAAATATATACTGGATGGAAAAAATGTGTGTGAATCTGGCTGCGTGTAATTATTCTTAGTTGAACAAATGGTTGAAGGGCAATAACACTCCTTTTTCACATTTCTTTTTTTATTCGTTATGATGATTTTGAAGTTTTTATTGTACTTTCTTAATTTTTAAATTTTCTATTATGAGATGTATGTTATAATGCAACAAGTGGGAAGATAAGTAATATTTGCACATTAAAAATAAACAGATTTTCTAAAAACGTATAGTAAGGAATGCAGGAAAGAAAAACAGGTAATTTGTGATGCCTAGTCAAAGTAAATGTGAAAATCAATGCAATGTATATATATTTAAATAACCCAGCATGTTTCACTTCTACTATTCCATCTGAGTCTCTACATGTGGTTTGTGATAGAATTGCAATAATATTGATATTTTTATAAACAGGCAGAAACAGACGCTAAAAACGAGCAGTTATGAAATAAAATAACTGCACAACTTAAATGTTCACACTTCAGTAAAAGATATAAATGTTATACTAAATGTTATCTTTTCTATTCTCTTATCAAACCGAAAAATTACATTTTTTAATTCTATATTTTTATAATTCAGGACTTATTGGTTAACAATTTGTCATATTGCAAATAATCTTATTTCTGGCTCTTAATTGGAGCCAAAACAAGTCAGACTCAAGACGTACAGCAACAATCTCCACACATTTCTTACACCCACACTTCTCTAGCAAAGCGCTAAGCTAATGCTATATGCGGTTTCTGTTTCGATATGATTAAATGATAATGCAGCTTTCCCATTCCAGTGTAACCGCAGTCCATCATGTGCTTACAGCACTTATAGAAAAGTTATTTCTCTGCTTTTTAAACTTAGCAATTTTCAGTGAATGCTGGGAAACTTAGTTGCTTTTTGTTATACAAAACAAAAAACAACAAAGTTACAAAAGTTACAAAATTGATTAAAAAAGATAAACACAAATAAGCATGGATAATGGCTAAGATGAACATCAACCATCCAACTGGCGATAAATTTGCACTTACCCATGGTGGAAATAAAAAAAGCTAGCTAGTTAGCAGCTAGTTAGCATAGCCGCTACTACCTCGAGTTACAGAAGATCCACCTGCGACATAAAAATGAGGAAAAAAACTATCAAAATATGAGATTAAATGGTCTGGCAACAACAAAATAAGATCTGTGATTAATATATTTAAGGTCAACTTACTATTAAACTATTACTATTAAATAAAGACATTTTAAGGGCTTTCATTTTAAATACATTAATTTAAGACATTTTAAGAATGTGCAGACACTATGGAAAAGGTTTCTGTCTAAGGAAACTCGGCAGATTGAATTTAGTCATTGACTTGTAGGATTCACTCCTCCTGGATAAGCAAGTAGCGACAGTGGAGAGTAAAAACGGCCCTTTAACAGGAAGAAACCTCCAGCAGAACCCGAACCGGCTCAGTGTGAGCAGCCATCTTTCTGAACAGAAGCTAAAAGTCATGTCAGCGTCAAATACCTTCATAAAGGGATGAGACGTCTGAAGCATCACTTTTGATCAGACGCTCAGAAACATGAACTTTTACATTATTAGTGATCTTTAGTCGACATGTCTAGCTTTAGTCTTTTGCTTCTTCAATTAATAAAGAACATTTTTGCTTTGTTTTTCCTCCGCTTGTAATGCACGATAAATACAGATATGTACAAAATCTGGCCTAGAATAGTTTACCGACTAACCGCGGTAATGATGATGCAATCATCTGTCATCAAAACAGACCAATCAGGAAGCAGCTTGGTTCAGAAGGGCGTGTTAAAGAGGCAGGCGCAAAAAACCCCACAATTATCTGGATCTGGTTTGGATTTAAACCAGAACTGTCAATGTTAGCGTGTTAATATTATATAATGCAGATTAGTTGCACATCAATTTGGCCTAAAAGCCAGAAAATATCACTTTAAAAAACCCAATGGACGTTTGGATAAAACTAAGGCAGCATCCTAGCGAGAACTGAACGTTCAATCAACATCCCATGATTCCGTTTCCTGTTCTGCTGGCTGCCAAGTTCTGCAGGTTTTCATCCGTTAACCATTACGAATGCATTCAAGTAAGGCAGCAGCAGGAAATGTGCTATATTACTCCCAAGAAGAGTTAGCTTTCACTTTGAATGATTTCTACAGCAGCCTGGAAACGCGAGGGGTCTTTCCTGACTGACCACACTCAGCTGTAAAGACTACAACACGTCAGAGCCGCCACTCTGGCCCGATTACCGCATCCACAAATGGGTACGAGTCTTTCCAATCTCACGTCTCTGTGCTACATAGATGACTGTTCAGTTCCTATCCCCATGTGGCACAAGACCACCTGGTCCAACAATTCATAATTCAAGGTTAAATCAACGATCCCAATGAGAAAGCAGCTTAATAAACCATCTGTGTATCGGCAGAGTCTAAAACTCATGAACCTTCAGTGTGTGAAAAATATGACAACTAATCATAGAGTTTTCTTTAGTTTACAGAAAGATAACTAATAACAGTTTCAATTGAATAAAACAAACTGTTAATCCAGTGCATTTAATAAAAGGTTAACGTATTGAAATGTAGCTGTGGGATGTTAGTGGGATTGATTTGGCCGTATCGTCTGATGTTGGTTTGTCATGATTCAAACAAAAATTTGATAACTGATTAATTATATAGTTCTGACATAAAAAAAATACTTTGTTTGCAATACAATGATGTGATATGTTGTGTTTTAGCTTAATAAGATAGAAAATAAACGGTATAGTTGGAGTTATAGTTGGGTTTTTCACCCAGCTGTTAATTCTGATCTTAAGTTTGATTTCTTTCTTCTTTGGTTGTAATCCAGATTAAATTATTTATAACTGTCCATATTAAGGCGAACAAATCCTCCAAAAGAAACCCAGCAGCATGGAGCAGCACATGTTGGTGGATCTGGTTCTTCTAGTTGTTTTGGTTCAACTGAAACAGTTAGTCAAGTTTTCTGGAGCACTGACAAGTTATTTTCCCCAAAATACATGCAAATGTTGAGAAATGGAGCATTTTCTGAATACAATGTTTCAGATAAATAATTTATAATAAATTCACTGTCTTCTTGTAAAGACGTACAACAGAACCGTCTGAGAACCTCAGCATGGCTGTAACTGAACCCAACAGACAAAACTGGGACATAGTCACCAGTCTCTGTTGGAATCAACCCAACCAGTCCATTGACTGTAGTGCAAATGGACTGGTTGCAGTAACGATTATCAACATAATCATTAATATTCTTCTACAAAGTGGTCGTTTGGTCGGGGAGTAACGGCATCTTATTGTATAAGATCTGGAAAATTAAAACACAAAATTTCCCGTTGGTGATTATCTCGCTAGCATAGATGTAACAGAAAATGTTTTGTCTGCCCTCAAATTAATTTGTTTGGGTTTCCAGTAGGAATGCTGACAGTGACAGACAAGACAATGAGTAAACAGTGCAAGTAGTTGGGATGTGGAAGGAGGAAGACGACATCATGCAAACAGCTGGTGGTCGGATGTCTGAAGGGCATGTTGAGCTAAATCACAATCACAGCCAAAATTACCAATACCAACTGGAAAATGGTGCGTTTTGTCTGCAGACTATGAACATTTTAAGCTCTTTTGTAAGGTTTGAAGAGATAAAAGAAATCAGAAAAAGATGGTTGGGCTTGTGGCAAAAATCAAAGGATCAAGACTTTCTTGCAGCATAAATCAGATACTTGATCTTGAAAATAATAAAATCTCATTTTGTTTTCGTGAACTCATTGTCACGTCTCGTATTATACGTTTTAAGTGTCTTTACTGTCTTTATTGTTTGTTTCTAATTAAGAATTTAAAGAAGCAGCATTCAGCTTCTATGCTAAATCTGGAACAAACTTCCAGAAAACTGCTAAACAGCCGAAACACTGAGTTCCTTTAAATCTAGACTAAAACCCACCTGATTAGAGTTGCTTCTGAACCATATTAAGTGAAACATTGATGTGAATTGATGATTTTGCTGATGGCGCCAGTCAAAATGTAATATTTGTTTCTGGTGTTGATTGTGCGACTTTTCATATTGTTGGGTTTTTATGATGTAAAGCACATTGAGATGCCTTGTTGGTGATGTGCCACACAAATATACTTAAAAAATAATAACTGTGCAAGAAAAATGAAAAAAAAAAAAAATTGTCACTCAACAGTTTTGCAAAACCAGAGCGTTCTGCGAAAGGCTTTTCAGGGGAAAACTGGAGACTTTTCATAGACTTCAAGAGAACATGCAGATGCAAACATCTAAGATGCACACAGACAAAGTTGTGCAACCTTTCGGAAAGCATGCATGAGGTTTGGGCACCACAAAGATGTTTCAATGAAGTCTGGTGGTCTTTCTGCAGTAAAACCACCAGGTAATGTCCTCGCTGCGTGTTTGCGTGTGCTGAGAACGGGAGCGATGGAAACGCGACCAGGGAGTCTCCTCTGTGTGCAGATTTAGAAGCAGCCAAGCGACTTTTTGAAGAAAACTGATGTCGGTGCTGCAGTTTCTGGTGCTGCTGCTGAAAGCCCACAGACCACAACCACATTCGTAATCAGATGCACCATGAGGCAGTTGGGAATGGAGGTAGCTGTATAAATACAGGTACAGGTCAAAGCAGAGCATCAGTCGGTCCTCTGCTCAGAGCATCTAGCGAGTTCAGTGAACCAACATGCCGTCCTGCAGCGCTTCACTGGGTCTACTGGTCTTACTGGGGGGCGCATTGGCTCACGCTCTGCCGTTTCAGGCCATTTCAGAAACTCTAAAGCAAAGTCACGAGACCATCTCAGCTGATCTGGTAAGTTTACTTGTTGGTGTCCCACAGGGCCCGATTTTTGGCCCTTTTTCTTTTCTTTTTAAAGGTGGATGTTGATGTTTTTAATTTTCAGTTAAGCTGTAATTGGAAACGCGAGACGAGCCGCTGAGGTCGAACAAGGATTCAGCGCAGATTAAAATGTCTCTTAAATTTCCAACAAGCTGAAAGATGAGGAATGTGACCAAATGACCATGATTACTTACAAACAACATGATCTGTTTATTTGCTAAATACAGAGAAAAATATCTGTAAAGTGACTCTGAATTGAACCAACTTTGTCACTTTCCCCAAAACTGTTTTTTGCAGCGGTTTTCTGAGCGTTATTACTCAGCTTGTGGTTTCCACCCAGTACAAATGAGGTCATGCATGTGACCATTGACTGACAATTACACTTTTAATTATTAAGCTTTCAGTAGCCTGAGACGTAAAGTTACTCTACAGCGTCATGCAGTTAGTTTGGCAGGGTTTTTATCTGCAGGTTTTTTTGTTTCACATATTTTTATCAAACCGTTAGAGGAAAGCAACTGACTTTGATCGCACAGATAAGCTGTGATTACATCATGTGAAAGCGAAAACACAATCTGAACCTTTTTCTCCATGTCATCAGATAAGTTATCTCAACAATCTGTGACAAAGCAGGGACATTTCTCGACTCTCGCGTGGTTTTATTTTCAATTTAGGTTTTACTTCAAATTATTAAAGATATTTCACTCCATAGTTTTACAATATTTGGTCAAACTTAGTAAAAATACAAATAGAGAATTAATTAAAGAACAAAATAAACCAGATTTTTAACTTGTTTAGATGTTTGGTCTCCTGTTTTTGAATGTAATTGTGCATCATGTTTGCTTCAGGGCCTGACGCAGCCGGACGTCAACAGAGATCCTCTCTTCGATTTCGTCATCAGAACCATCAACACCTCCTGCCAGGTAAACAAACTAACATGGTGGTCGCCGTTTAGACGCTTTTGGGTCTGAAATGGAGCCGTTTAACGCGGGACGGATCCACCATTCATGAAAACATGCAGCAGAAAATGTAACGTACTGAAAAACATCCATCATCTGCCACAGCTTACTGAACAATCTGAGAAACTACAAGAAGGAAAAAGATGAGATTGTTTTATTCCCTACATATTTGTTTATTTCTTATTCTGATAGTTTTTTGGGTATTTAGTTAACCTCTTTAAACTCTGGCTTGCAAAGCCACTACATTTATGATGTGCTGATATTATCTTTCTTCTAATTAACTGCAATAATTTGGGACTACATGACACATGAAAACAGACTCTAAGGCAGGTTGATGCATTTGTATTGAACGTCGGGCAGCATTTTAAATATCTGGTCCTCATCTTGTCACATCTCTGCTGCTATGAAATGAGGTTTACAATAAAACTAAACATTACTGAAAATAAGTGCCATCAAGATTTTGACAAAATAGAAGTGAAAGAGCTGTAAATTAACCCAGTCTGAAGCGCCGGGGAGTCCAAACGTTTCACCATGTGAGCCAAATTTCTTCACAAAAAAGTAAAACAAAAAGATAAAAAAATTCAAAGTAATTTTTATGGCCGTGAATTACGGCTTTATAGATCAAAAAGGAATACATTTCTGTCAAAAACCCAGAAATTTTGTGACAAATCTCAGAAATGTTCCAGAAAACTTGGAAATTTTCAAGAAAATTTTTCAAAGGAAAATTTTCAACATTTGAGATTTAGAAATGGTTCATATCTTCTTGGAGAAAATTTCTGATATGAACCTAAAATAATTTTTTTTCTCTATCAAATTTGCAAGATTTTTTCTCCACGAAAATTTTGGGTTTTACTCTAAAAATTTCTGAGTTTTTTGGAAGAAAACTTTAATTTTGCGTGTTTTCTGTATTAAAACAAAGACATTTAGTTTTCATTTTCTTTTGTTTGATTGAATACATTTATTTTTAGTAATAAAAACAGGATTTGGGTCACTTTCTTTCAAATCGCTTGCCACATTTAGCCAAGTTTTTGCTAATTTAGGTGCAGCAAAGTAAGTCTCTTGGTTTAAATTATTTTTTATAAAAACAAGTTAAAAGTCTCCATTTGTGATTACGCCCAATGACAATTTAACTGGACCCAAAACTGAACCCTGAGGATCTCCAGCCTATGCGCATGAACAATTAAATGCCAAACTTAACTTTTTCTACCAATTCTGCTGTAAACATGCATTATGTCGTCACTTCTGGAGTGATTTTAATCAAAAAAACAGCCTTCTCTAATTCCCAAGAACCGTCTCTTCCTTCACGTCCCACAGAGAAAAGAAGACATTCAGCTGATGAACGCCACTCTGGGCGTCTACATGCGGATCTTCTCGTCTGTCCGGCGTCACCACGGCAAACACCTGCTGGGAGAGATGTCAGAGTCCAAGAAGGCCGAAGTGAGGGAAATCCTGAAAAGTCTGGAGAACAAGGCGAAGGAGCTGAAAAGCCGACTGATTTGTCCAAATCAAAACATAGAGGATGCGCTAAGCGAGCTGGAAAGAATCAAGGTAACATTCATTTTTCAGGAGTTTTTAAAATATTTTGGTCATATGAGAATCACCATTTTTTAAAATGAGAAGTCAAGATTTTGTCCAGAATTAATAAATTAACTGGGGGGTTTTTTTCTATTTTTGTTTTGCCGCTAATGCGGCTGCTGGTTATTTCACTGTTTCATATCTTCAGTAAGAAACTGAACTGATTTCTTACTAAAGTGAACTGATTCCCATAAGTGATGCGTCAGATCAAACATGAACGTCTAGAAATCCACCGTTTCTACTTGTGATGACTTTTCAAAACAAGACTGTGTGACCCGTCTGGACTCGGCCTTCGAAAAGCAGAAGAAAGACTAAATAATATATTTATAATATGTCTACTGACAGAAAAAAGGTTTTTTTTTATGATCGGTTTGTTTTTAAGATCATTTACGGACAAAAAGAAAAAACTCTGAACTGGTTTATTTATAGTCACTACTGTTATGAAGTGAGAACAAACTGCTTTAATTTAAACATGAAGAGTCTTCAGGAATGTTTATGACTGCTGTCATGAAGTGTCATTTGGTAAATAATGACATTTTAATGCAAAGTTGCCCTAAACGTTGACTTGTAATCCAAGTTTTAATGGAACTTTGCAGTAGAGCGTCATTATTTCCTTAATATTGAAAAGTTGACACCTTTAATGGACTTTTAATGCAAGTTTTAGTGCAAACTTCTCATTAAAGGTGTCATTATTTACCAAATGACACTTCATGACACCATTTGTAAGCATTTATAAAGACTCCTTCATGTTCTTGACAGGTGTTATGTCAGTCTTGTGCGCAGCCCTTCAAATAAAGTGTGACCGAATCTACTTGATTAAATAAAAACACAGCTTTCATTTACACTCTTCCCTGAATCTGCAGCAGCTGAAGTAATTGAAGTAATTGAAGTAATTTTTCCTCTGCCTGCAGGTGGACGAGCCCATGGTGCAGAAAAAGGCTCTGGCTCAGTTCCTACAGATCTACCAGGCAGCTTCTGTTGTGGCCGAATCCCAGGCTGCCTCTGCAAAGTAACCATCAATTATCCACCAGTTTGACTAAAGCCAACCAAACCGTTCTCTCACTTTAACTTCTTATTTATAATTATTTACCTCTGTTTTTACTTTTTTTAAGCTATAACTTGAGTTGAGCTGCCCTTAGGCCTGTCACAATAACCAATAAATCAATTATTTACATGATAAATTAGAACAAGCTCAATAATTTCCATTGGCATGATTTATCTCTGATAAAAGACTTCAGTTTGATGCTCTGGTCTCAATTATCTTCTTTTTTTGAAGGATAGTTTTGTTTACAGAGACTTCAGTATCCATTTTATTTGTTGTTCCTTTGTTTTCTTTATTTGTTTTTGATATTTAAAATGTGTTCAGTGTTAAATGTTCATTATAATTTACAGTTTGTTGACCTTTGAGAACGTCTTCTCCCATTATTATGCCATTATTACCATTAAATTACTTGAAAATGGTCTCAAAACAACAATATTATCGTTCATCTCAACTTCTGAGAGAATTTACTGTTTATAAAAATTTGTTTTTGTGACGGGCCTCTGTGTTCGGTGTTCATGTCTACTTCACTTTCACATTTACTGTAAATACAGTTTAAGTATTTCACAGGTTACTTGAATCCATTTCACATTCTAATGATCCACTTGACTGAGTTATATTTATTTTATGATTATTTATTAGGAGTAATTTATTTTTAATTTATCGTGTTGTTTTTATTTCAATAAAAGCAAAGAACTTTACCTAAAATGTTGGTTTGTGGCATTTTTTCAAAGTTACATTTGACACTCAGATCAATCGGTTCCCTATTAAACTTTTTGCTTTGATGGATTTTAGGGGCTGAATGAATCCTATCAGTAAAGTTAATGTTCATCTAATCTACCCGACAGTCATTTGAGTACCGTATTTTCCACACTATAAGGCGCACCGGATTATAAGGCGCACCTTCAATGAATGGCCTATCTGAAAACTTTTTTCATATATAAGGCGCACCGGACTTTAAGACGCATAGAATAGACGCTACAGTAGAAGCTGCAGCTACGTTATGCATCCACTAGATGGAGCTGCACTAAACGATGAATGTCTAAAGTCACTTTGTTGACATAAAGAATGTCAACAAAACAGTCCGACTCCGGACGGCGAGGAGAGGCTTCTGGGTCGAGACGCAGCCGGACGATGGTCTCCGTTCACACAGCATGTTGGTGGAGAACCTGGTGCTGAATGACCTGCAGACGACCTGATTCTAGACGGTCGGCAGGTAGATGGGTCAGTCAAACTGTATTAACAAACCAGCGTTCTGACAACATCCCAGCATGCACTGCGCGTGTAATACAGTTAAATATGAAATTGTGTTTAAGTTTAACCAACTCTCCCTTTAAAACAAGTAGATTTTTTAGCAGATATATCTTATTATCCAACAGGAAGAGTGAAGGGATGCCAGGTGTGTCTGGAGCCTTGAGCTTGGCTAACGAACCCCTTTGCCTCCCCTGTTCCTGTTTCCATTCACACCGCCTATGCAAAAATGCCCAAACGCCAAAACGCCAAAACACCCAAACGCCAAAACACCAAAAAGCCCAAACGCCCGCCAGTCGGTTGGTTGGTAATTCTTTATGTACCAGTTTTGGTACGTTTGGTACGTTAGCAAGTCTGTAAGCACATTTCTGCAGGTGGGAAGGAAAAGGTCGGTTCTACAGAAGTTCTGTAAGCCGTTTGATTGTAGGAAAAATAGTCAACCGTAAATTTGTATCTTGAGAAAAAGCAAACCAGCCCACTTCATCTATTCACGTAAAACTAAATGAATTCTGCTTCCAACTGATCATAGACGTGTATATTTTGAATTTATTTTAAAGCGTTAACAACTGCAGCTTCTACAGTAACACCTTTCAAACTCTGACATAATTTCCCCACTTCGTTTCGCAACACGTAGGTTTTTTTAAAATAATGCTTCTGATATGTTGAAGTCTGGTCAGCGATCACGCCTTCACCACGTCACTTAACTCATTTCACACTCCTCTGGTTTATGGTAAAAAGACCTTTCGGCTTTTTCTGTCTTTCTGCTGTCGTCACCTTCCTACACCGAGGAGCATCTGAATGCGGCGTCAAACCACAGCCTTTGACTCAGGCCTCGTCGTACTGGGGCAGCCCTCAACGCAACTCTGGGATTTCTCCTCGTTCACACCAAGAAAAGCGTCCACTCTCCAAAAGTTTAGAAAATATGATTCATCAAAATGGACAACCTGCTGGCAGAGTCGTCAACAAACAAATAAAAATCATGATTTTTAAATATACGTCAGTAAAAAAGAAGTTACATTAGGATAAACCAATATGGCTGACGGTCAAAACAATATAAAAGTCAAACTTAAAGTCTGAATTTGAGCCTTTGCAATAATCTTTAGTTAAAAAGACAGCAGAGTCATTTGGAGGTATTCTGGTAACAGCATTAGATAAGCATGTAAGCTCATTTATAAAGCAAATGTTCACAGACAGTGATAAAGTGTTTTACTAGAAAATAGCAAAACAGAGTGTAAAAAATAAACAATACAACCATGAAAACTCAAATGTAACTAAATAAAACTCAGTGAGGGAGTTTCACTGACAGTCCGGTACGTTCAGTTCGATTTGGGACCAAAGTTGCAACATTTGTTACATTTTCAGCTGCTGTAGTTATTTTTTGCACCGTCAAACCAACCTAATCTTTAAGCTACCTGTTCCCCTCCTCACCTATGGGGGCGCTACACCAAGAATCACTGAAGGAAATAACATGAAACCTTTGGCTAAAGACCACTGGTCATTTGTCCTGTTAGCATGAAGTTAGTGCCTCTGTTTTTACCCAGAATGCCCTGTGCTATAGTCCACTTCCTGCCTTTGGAGCGGTCTTGCCGTTCACATATGCATTCAAACCGAACCAGAGTTCACTTCAACAGGAGGATTCAGGCAGACCAGAGTTCGATTCACACCTCACCAAACAAACCGGACTTTCTAGATAAATGAACTGCAGTTGGATTAACTGAATAGCCATCAACTCTTTACTTACAGGAATTTACCAGTGGCCTCATTTCTTCCTCTGTTCAGGATATGAAGTATTTCGCTGCTCTTACATTCCAGCATTCATAAACAGTGCAAATTCAAAAAGTTACGAGTTTATTTCAAAACTTGTTTGGGTTCTTTTTGGTAAGAATCCCCCAATTCTGACAAAGGTCTGCAAGAAACCAATCAGAAACCATGACAACCAGGCTAACGAATGAAGATCGCTCCAAGAATCATCATCAGCAGAAGAAGAAAAGTTCATCTGTCTGGACCAGGTTCCTGTTCGTTTAGGATTCTGGGATTCGCTGAACAAAAGCAGGAGAGCAGAAGCTCCGTCCAACCAAGCCGTGTTTTCATCTGCTTTTTTTATGCGCAATTTTAAATATCTATCGATTAAAAATCGTTGATGGAAACATTAAAACTCAAAATAACTTCTTCAATTTCACAAAAAAGTTTTTAATGCTCACTTAAGGTTGTTTTTGGCTTTTCTGAAAGCGTTAATACGATAAAGATGAGATGGAAACACAATTACCAAATAAGTTCTGACGTTACTTCCTGTTAATTACAGCAATGAGTAACATCAACGTCTGACAGAAACACCCTTTGCGTAGCTTGGTTGATTCACTCCAAACTGCTAAATGGAAACATTTCTTTCTTTTTCGCGACATTTCTCAAAATTCACATGATATTTCGATGGAAATGTAGTTTATAGAGCTGTTCTAATATTTTGATTTTGTCATTAAAATGCCTTCGAGAATTTTGGATCAAATATAGACATTGAGATTCAGTGGTGGCAGTTTGCTTTATTAACCAACCGTCCTTTATTTCTGACCTCTTTATTAGCAATAACTTTTAGATGCATTTTCTGAAAGGAAAGATCCATTTTAGAGGGATAACAGTTCTACATTAGCTTAGATTTAAAATAAGAACACAAGACAATTCAACTAAAAACCTTTTTTATGCTATTAATGTCATTTTTTAACAACTGGAAAGTGAGAAAGTTGAATGAAAACGTTGAACCGTCAACCCATTAAAACTCAGTGGTTAAGGGTTAATCAGATACACACATAAAACTAAATTAGGCAAAATATGCAGTGAGCCAATAATTAGAAACTCTGCAAGTACAAATAAATTCCTGTATTTGAAGGGATTTATCAGGTTTAACTCTCAAATATGAAAAATGTTCAAATATTTTAAACCTTAACCATCTGAATAACCTGCATTGTTCTCTAAAGGTTCTGCTAATGTTATTGTTTTTTGCTTTTGTTGCATTTTAAAGTTGACTGAGTCACATTGTCAGTAAAAACAATGAGAGGATTTTACCCTACATTCATCAAAAGCTTTGTAAAAATAAGACGGTTCACATTCAGGATCGTATTTAACAAGAAACCGTTTGTTTCCTTCAAACAGAGACGGACTTCCTTCTGTGAAACTCCAGTGTTGAAGTGCGTGAGCAGGGGATACCCGTCGCTCTCACACCTGAGCGTCCTCACCTTCCTGTTCTCCGCTTCTTCCTCTGCTGCGTCTTTTCTGCAGCCGCCGTCAGACAACTGAAGGCTCTCGTGTCGATCCTCAGACCTGAATTTCATAAGGAGGAAGAAAATAAGAGAATGAGTTGGCGACAAAATCAGAAAGCATTATCTTCAGGTCGCTTCACGTAAAGTTTACTGAAATAACTCATTTTGACGCAAAGAAACAGGAAAAGGTTGAAACTTTACATTGATTAATGTAGAATATGTTTATCATTGCTACCAAAACTACAAAAAGAATCCCTTCAATGCAGCTTCTCACCCTGAATATAACATCCACACAGTGAGACACGGTGGTGGCAGCTTAATACTGTGGGGATGGTTTTTATTCCCCAGCAGGGATTTGAAGAAAGATGGAGCTGAATCCAGAATAATGATGTCAGAAGCTGCAGAAGACTTTAGACCAGCAGAAAAAAAACACAGATACGATGGATGGCTTAGATCAGCGGTGCTCAAAGTGTGGTCCGGGGGCCATTTCTGGCCCTTTGAAGGATTTCCAGTGGCCTCTTCTCACCTACAGGCAGTTAATGTAGATGGAAATGTTTTCATCTTTTAGGGGAACTTTTTTTTTTAAACAGAATAACTTCTTCAAAGAAGTTGTTGTATAGATGTATAAATATAGATTCTCATTTATAAACAATAAACAAGAATCTTTTTGCGTTAATCTTAATTTGGAGTAATTAGAACCTCACTGACCTGTTTTGGATCTTAGAAACCCAATAAGAAAATAATCAACGCAAAAACATACAAACTGTGGGTTTGTCTTATAACGGACACAAATACAAAAATCATTTTAGTCAAAATCAAATGAAAATGGGACAAAACGCTCTTTTTAAACATTTTGAACATTTAAATCATATATATGACTTCAAAACTTTTTGAAAAAGCCTGAGAACAAACGGCATCAGAAGAGAAAAACTAGTTTATAGGTGTTTTATGTGGTGTTCACACTGAATCTGTGTGCAAAATCCCCACATCATGACACCTGCACCTCCGTACTTCACACTGTACTGCAGCATTAATCTCAGAAAAGTTAAATTATTTATGTCAAAATAAAAGACTGAAGACGGGTTTCAGCATTTTGGTCAACTTTTACCAGAGCAAAATGAAAGATTCAAATAAAAATGGAAAGAAACTTTGTCACTTTAAGCTACAGAGAAAATATCTGTGATTCATTTCTCAGTAAAAAATATTTTAATTCTTGCATGAATGAGAACAGAAACCAAACCTGCTGTAAATCTCAGAGTATTTCCTAAAACTCCACCAACAAAGCCTCAAACTTGTTCATATTGATAACATTTCTGCTTTTTGAGGAGTTAAAAATGAGGCTCAAGATTAAAGTAAGACAAAGCCATCAGGTTATTATGCTTTAAATGAAATCCAGCCTGATTCTAGTTTATCTGCTGCGTCGCCGAGTTAACCCTTCATGCAGACGTCTAACTCTGCAGCGCATCCTAAACTTCAGGCCTACAAAGTCACATTTCAGTTTGCATCCATCTCTGCATGCAAAACCCTCTGCCAGCTGAAACATGGTGGTGGCAGCATCATGGTGTGGAACATGATGGAGCTGGACCTTATTAAGAGGCTGCAGAAAACTTGAGCTCCCAGCAGGACAACTGCCAGTTCAGATCAAGGCAGAGTCATGTCTTAGAAAGGCCTAGTCAAAGTTCCAACTCAGAATTTGAGTCAAGAGTTAAAATCTGATCTCCACAGAATCCGGTCTGACTGAAGTTCTTGTAGTTCTGCAAGGAAGAGAGGATGCATACATCCTCAGCATCTGATACGCCTGTTTACATGTAATGCAGAAACATTGATGCTAATAAATAAGTCCTGAGTCAAACATCTGGTCTCATTTACTATAAAGCTGTTTCTGTGAAGCGCCGACCCTCCTGTGGTTCGATTTCCTTCTTTCATGGTTGCAGCTGATGCATCTTGCACCCAAAACTCGCAGCAGTGATGCGACTGCAGAACTGAGTCTGTTTAACGTTCCAGGTAATCATCTCACTTCGACGGGTCAGAATCGGAACCGGTTCTGCTCAGGGCAGAACCTTTAACGCCTCCCACAGTCGCTCCGTCTTCTGCTGCTTCTGTGAAACGATCCACTGCAGCAGCACAGAAAGGTGATATCATCGGCTTTTTGTTCCGTTTATTCCATCGTATTATGAGTCACATTATTCCTGGTGAAGCTGAACGTCACAAGATGAGAGGAAATATATAAACTTGCGTAAAATTAAGAAAATCATGGAAGTATTTAGCATTTTCCTTATAAACATTTTCTTCCTCCTGTATTTTTACACAACACAAGGCATGAAGTTGATCCACTGCAGGTGCATATCAGTAAGTTAGACTGATTGTTTCCCTTCATGTCGATGCAGATCTCAGAGAAACAAGCCGTAACCAGAGGAAACCAGAGCAGAACCATGTTAACTATGGACACTGTTAACTATGGATACTGTTAACTATGGACACTGTTAACTATGGACACTGTTAACTATGGA
>CAEGAF010028395.1:0-51509 GCA_903067075.1 Micropoecilia bifurca | reverse complement strand
ATCAATCAATCAATCAATCAATCAATCAATCAATCAATCAATCAATCAATCAATCAATCAATCAATCAATCAATCAAATTTTATTTGTATAGCACATTTCAGCAGCAAGGCATTTCAAAGTGCTTTACATGATTAAAAACAGAAACAGAGTCATGTAACATTGAATAAACGGTAAGAAAGAAAAAGATAAATAATAATAATAATATAAATCAACTTTTCTGTGTCTCTTCCTCCTTAAAATATATTTTGCATGTAGAGAAAATTTCTGCTTTCCTCCAGAAATGCAGAAAATGCTGCTGATGAAACCAGAAATCCTCCTGCGGTTTATTCACATCAAAACCTCCTGGCTGAAAAGTTTCCTCTGCAAACATTTCATGAAGCTGCAATTCAAAAGTTCACCTGAAATTTGCTCTACAAGAGATGGGTGGAGACAACCGAAATGATGCACGAAACAAGAAAATAATTGTGTGTGAAAGCCAGTGAAGCTTCAGCTGTTCGCTGCAGTCATGGTCAGTTTAGCCATGTCCTCATTCTTCAGCAGGCTTTATGCTCGGCTCTGTCGCCACCGTATAATTGCTAATCAATGTATCGATTGATAAAATTTATATAGTCCCATTACAATTTCAACAGTACAGAAATTTTATTTGCTTTTAGAAAGACACCGTAGTGTGACCAATCTACTTTTATTGCGGCAATAAAATGTGCCATTATATATCGAAAGCCACGTCACAACAGAGAAGGTTTAGGAGTTCAGTTTGGGTCTTCAATAGAGTGTGCTGTAAAAATACAACTCTGTCGTGAGTGCAAAGCCAATTAAGATATCCCGACTGTGTGTGTGTGTGTGTGTGTGTGTGTGTGTGTGTGTGTGTGTGTGTGTGTGTGTGTGTGTGTGTGTGTGTGTGTTGGCGGGAGGACGAGTATTTTACTGTGCATCTGTACAATAATAGCACCCTTGAGGGGGGCTGTCTTAATAACACGACAATGTAATCTCCAGTAGATGCTCCCTGAATTACAATAGCTTTGTGTCTGCTTGTGTGTGTGTGTTCATTTCAACTTTCAAACAAATCGTCGAGAGTGAAAATCTAAAAAGCAAACATAATTACCTCCGAATTAAAAGCAGTTGTCTTTGAAGAGTAATTACAGCAGCCTAAAACTTTCAATCCGAGACGAGTGGACATACCGTAGCTGCCGCTTGTTGACAAACGTTTAGGTCTTACTGTAGGCCTCACACAGAGCCGCTGCTGGGAGGAGGAGGAGATTCAGCTGATAATCAACAGCTTTGAGATTAGGCTGGATCATTGGCATTGAGTGGATAAGGAGAACTTACTGTATAAGACAAAGCTGTGAGCTTCGGGAATCAGCTGTCAAAGACTTTGTCCAGCAGATGACAAAATCATGCTGAGAGTCATGTTCTCGCCTTATGCAACCATGGCCAGTCTTTGACATTTGCAGCATCGATTAGGCTCTGAGGGGGGAACTGCATTGTCTTAAGTTGACAGGAGCCGAACAAGCAAACAAAAGCAAAGAAATATCTCTGCTTCTCCTCAACATCCCATCCTTCTGCTGAATTGTACCCTTGATTTGTGCCGGCTGGCTCAACTTAGCTCAGGGGCTTTATTAGCTTCTAATAGGTATGTCATTTGAAAGTGACAAATCTGACAGCCATTGTACCCAGGGTGTGTGGTGCCGCTCCTGCTGCTGCTTTAATAGAGCCATTGGTCTGTTTCCCGCAGTAAAGATAGAAGGCGCTGGAGGAGCCTTGTCTTTCTGTTGTGTTTTCCTGCTGACTCAATGTGAGCTGCAGCACAAAGCCTTTGTCCCACCATGTGGGGGATTGCAAGGCGTTCTGAACATTGTGCTGTGAGAAGGCAAGGGGTTGATGCTTTAGTTGCAAATCCCAAAAACAGAACCGGGTCTCCCACCCCCCTTCTGCTGTGTTCTGCCTGCTGGCAATATGACAGAGCTGAACAGAATATGCAAGTTTCTGGTGATGTGCTTTAGAGAACGAGATGATCTGATAAAGGCAGAAAAAAATAATCTCTCTCTATATAGGGGCCTATGGTACAGACGTGAATGATGGAGTTTCTTTGCATCTCCATCTCTCATTGTGATGACGGCGACCTGTATTTGCATATGCATGCATTGCTTCCCTTTTCTTCTCCTTTTTCTTGGAGAGCTTGTGTCTGGAGTTCTCCTGCAATGGGAATAAATAGTGATGTGAGCTGAAAATCTACTGCAAGCCTAAATCTGTCACCGCAGAACATCTATGATTTTTATTCATTCCCACAATTACATTCTGCACATTGAGCTGGTGGCGACTTGTTGAATTATTCCCAGTTCTCTTTGTTGCATTATTATTATTAGCTATATCTTATTCTCCTCAGCTGAAAACTGAAACAATGCATTTTCCCCTCAGGGACCATTAAAGTTTAATCTACACTGAATAAAAAAGAAAAAAATCTACAACTTGAAATTATTCTGCCCTAGTAGTTATAACTCTCTGTTGGACCAACCTATATTTCTACAGAAATAAAATATCCAGAGCCCCTTTACCACATAAAATATAAATATATTCTGCATGAGGTATTTCTTACACTCACTAATTGTTAGATTTATAAACTTCAGTATATTACACTGTGTTTTTTCTCTTCTGAAATTCACGTTAAGGGGTGTATCTCATAATCTTTTACAACTTTTCCTTTTGTAGCTGTGTTCAAGCTTGTAACTCATAAGAGCTAGATTCATTTTCATGTCTGAAAACAAGAAGTATGTACAAATGTAAAAAAGGAAGAAGAAAAAAAGACAAGCCAGTCAATAACGCTGCTAAAAGTTACTGAAAAGTGAAGTTTGGAACATCCAAACTGGACATTTATGTATACTACAATGGCTGGGAGGGTAGCAGTAAAAACAGTCTCCTACTCCAACAAGAGGTAATAAAGACTTTATATGACTTTTAGACAGGAGGAGAAATGCAGTTTGAAAGCAGTAGCCTGGAAACCTAGAAAAGGTGAACTCAGACTTAAAGCAATCTTTGGTTTTGATTCGGATCTGACCAACATTGTTATTTTGGTGCAAATTGATGTTAAATTGTCTAAAACTCAGAGTTCTGCATGTTAATCCCTCCAGGTTTTACCAAAAATGAATCTGTAAGAAATGTTTCTGCCTGTTTCTGCCTCAAACCTTTTGAGGCTGATGGAGATTTTTCTCATATGTTTGTTGCTAAAAGGTATAAGCTAATGCTACATACAGTATATGGTCAATAGAAGAGAAGTTAAGATCTCATATGCAGACTCTGGTCATAGACTTACCTCTCGATCATAACCTGTATTTCAATTACAAATGGGTGCAAAACTTTCTTAATGTCTAAAAACTGAAATATTGCCATTGTGTAAGAAAAGCAATTAAAATATGAAATGAAAATAAGTTTGTTCACCTGATATGTCTTTAAAAAACATCATCCTCTTCCCACTTCCTGTTGTCTTATTAATCTTTTCCAGCAGTAGCAACATCCGGTTGTTGATCACATGACTCGTGTGACACAAAGAAACTGTTTCCACTGCAGCTTTGAGAAATATATTAATTTTGATAAAGCTGAAAAACCACTTAAAAAAGTGATCAAAATTTTATCAAAAAATGTAAGCTTTCTCAAAATTGCTGCATTTCCATTAAGCACATGTATTTTTGTAATTCCAATTTGGTCAATTATATTGTCAATGGAAACGAAGCTACAGATAAACATACAGGAAAAGGTAAAGTCAGTTTATACGGCACATTTCAGAAACGGTCAATTACTTCACAGACTCCAAAGAGGAAAGTGGATTTGTTGCACCAAGAGGCCATGATGGTCTGACTGCTGACTCCCTGCTTATTTCTCAGCTTTAGATGTCTCTTTTCTTTAAATCTAAAATCCCAACAAACATAATGTTGCGCTGCAGTGAAACCCAAGCTGGAGGCAGAGATACGAATAACAGACTTTAATGAAAATAAATTTAAAAACTTGCAGGCGGTTAAGAAGGAGGCGATGGCAGAGAGGAGGGAACATCCAGCTGAGAGTAACAGAAAGTGAGAAGCTTAAATACGGAGGAGCTTGATTACTAGACAGGTAACATGCGGTTGATTGGGAACAAGGTGCAAAGTGAAGGAAACTTGTGAACATGAGGGGAAGCTGAGGAGAACATAAACAATTAACCAAGGTGAAACACTAATCTAAGGAAAAGCAAAGATAAACTAAGCTGAAAACAACAGAATGAACTAATAAGCGAAATCTACACCAAGCATGAGTAAGCAGGAGAGTAATCAAAAAACAAACACAGAGAAACCCAAAGAACGCAGAATCATGACAAATAGCTTTATAATCACAAGCCTAAAGTGAGAAACTGTTTTTGTGGATGAAACAGCAAAAACGCTGTTGTTTACTGCAGAGATGATTTGCAGTGAAAAGGCTCCACATCAGTTTTTACATCACTAATAAGTGGCCACACGACCGTTCGACATAATAAAGCAGCTTTTTTTATCCGAGAAAACAATCTGTTCTCCATTTACAGTGGTAGGACTCCAGGCATACGCTGGTACATTATGTCATCATCTGTATATCTGCATGTTCACATCTTGTGACTCATAATATCAATCTTACTTAGGATGATTTGAAAACAAAATTATAATGCTAAGTGGGAATTGTTTGTTTTTCCAGCTTCAATTTCTAGACTTTCTGACTCCAAAATGTGATGATATTCAGCCTTTTAAGACGCAATCCGTCAAAGTGTAGAAGGTCTGGGCAAAATGCTGCTTTGCCAAATACTCTGAAACAGTGTGTCCTCACACTGCTTTGCTCAGTGTTGTCTGTCCACTATGGCGCAGTGGAGTACATCTGCAATGCAGGGGGGCTCGACAGTCTGCCCTCTATTTCACATGTCATTGCCTAATACCTTTCCTTTTACTCTTACTCTAAGCATCTGTCAGCGAGGTTTACCACATGGAGGCAGCCATGTGTCCGAATGGTGGAACTGATTATTCCGAACCTCTTCTGCCATTTCTCTTTTTCCAGCCAGCTTTGTTCCTTTTCTTACAAACTGCAGTCCTTTTTTTTTTCCTGACAAGTGAAAAACAACAAAGTGTTGCTCATCGAAGTATACTGACTTTCATTTTACAGCCTGTGAGACCCGGTTTGCTTTTGTTACACTTCGAATGACCTGGAAAGAAATGACTTCAACAATATACAGTAAAGCTGCACATAAACTGAAAAAACAAAAAAAAAACACTTTGGCTGTATTCTTCCAACATTGCTGGTAAAAACAAGAGACTATGCAGCAGCATACATATGTGTTTGTGTACATTTGAGATCTGTCTGTGCCTGTCCCTGACACACTTTATTCCCATCTCCCCTATGAATCCTCCATCTCTCATTGCTGCCACCAGCTCCTGTCCCTATTGGTGACGGATCCACATTAGAATTCATCCCTCATCATCCTGTCGAGTTATGACCCAGTAATAGTCAGCCCCTGTGGCCTCTGCAAATGAACAATAAAACCACAGCCTTGCAACAGACCTGAGCAAAAAAAAAAAAAAAAATGAGGGAGCCAGGTGCCAAATCCTGACTGCTATCCACTCGTAATGCCACAAATTCCTGTCAAGTGCAGTAAATACATGGCAGATATGGCCATGCAGCAGCTACTTAACCTCTGTGGCTTTTAGAGAAAATATCACATCTAAATAACATTTAGTTTTGAGTCTAATTCAGTATATTTTCTACACTGTTGGTGGACAATGTTTATTTTAAAGGAGCGCTATTATGTGTTTTCTAGTGCCATTTTATAGCATAGTCAAGTAACAGTGTTAACTTCAATTGTTTTACAAAAGGTTGTAAATATCAAATATCGCTTAAAGGAAATATTAGTTCCTGATTTAACACCTCCGTCTCCTTAAAAACTCCGTTCTTTCTTAATCTCTGCCTTCAGCAAGTTATCACAACCTCTGTTAATCTTTTAACAAGGTTTTTTACCAGCAGCAGTTCCATGAAATGTCTGCTAATTGCTGCTGGCTGGTCTGAAGGAGCTGAGCGGGGAGTTCGCAGGGGAGTGTCATGATCTGGGGTTTTGGGTTCACATGACGTACGTTAGACAAGGACCCGACAAGAGACAGAGACAACAGGTGGATATAAATACACATAGGGGTAATCAAGGGAACGAGACACACCTGGGAACAATCAAGGACTGACAGGACAACACAGAGACTCGGGGAAACAAGACTAAACACTCCAGTTTTTTTTGATGAGGGAATAACTTGAAGTACAGCTCAAAAAAGTCGACTTTACATATCGCTGCCCCTTTAAAACGTATGATGTGGCACAGCTATCTGGGCTTTAGCTCCACTGTTGCATTACTGAGTCATTATTTCTCTGATCTACAGGGAGCCAGTGTAGGAACGTAACTGGGCTGATGTGCTCTGTCTTCCTGGCTTTAGTCAGGAAGACTGTTTTTTAGGCAGACCTGTTAAGTCACTGTTGCAGTAATCAATGCGACTAAAGATAAACGCATGGATGAGTTTCTTTAGATCTTCCTGAGACATTAGTCCTCTAATCCTGGAAATGTTGTTCAGGTGGTAAAAGGCCGACTTTGTAACTGTCTTTATGTGGCTCTGAAAGCTCAGATCTGATCTGAACCTTCGGATATCGTAATGTAGAGCTGAGTATCATCTGCATAGTCATAGCAGCTAATCTTATTTCCTCTTATAACCTGAGCTAGTGGGAGCATATAGATATTAAATAAATATCTTAACAATGACCCAGAGACAGATTTTTACATTTATCCCAGGTTAAATCACAGCAGCTTATGAGAGGCAGCGTGTGTGCGACTCCTGCAGTAAGTGGCGGGGGCAGTGGCCCTGTCCGAGCTTGTTTGCTGTGGTTAGTGGTGTTTTTCCACGGAAAAGCTGGATTATGATTAACTCGGCCAAGATGCCACCACATGGGGAGTTGTTTGAAAGGCGAGAGGGAGGTTGTTGTGGTGTAGAAACCAGCCCAATTGCCAGCCACCTGGGGACTTTGCAGGGATCAATACAGGCGGAGTGACAGCGATGCACTTGATTAAAAGTGACTGCTACATCTGGCAGGCCCGGCCATTACTTTCCCACTCAGAGTCCCTGGGGGTGAAAGAGCATGAAGTGACAGGCCTCAGTCAGCCCTCCATTACCACCTTTCTGTTGCTCCTCAGGTAGCAGCAGGCTAAAGCAGAAATAGGCTGACGGCCACACCAGGGGGACATGAGACAGGAGAGAAAATGTTCTGCATGTCTGTTTGCCTTTGTGACGAGAGATTTGGCAGTCTCTGGGTTTTGAATCCTCACGTGAAGCTAGCAGGCGAATTTATTATACAGTACAACATGTAGGTCACATCTGAAATGAGGAGGAAAAGGCAAATGGAAGGAGGCTTTGGGGAAAGTTAAAGACAAAAGAAAAGGAAGATTTTAAAGGAAATATGTGGCACATTTAGAAAACTTATGTACACTCTAAAAAGTGTTTTTTGGGCTTAGGTTCATCTTATGGACTTATGTACATTAATTTAACTTAATTCTTTTGCTTTTGCTATTCCAACTTATTTTCTTGTGTTCATTTAATTTAAAACTTACACTAAATAGTTGAACCAACTTAATTGAATTGCTTCCATAGGTAACAAGCAATTCAATTAAGTTTATCCATCTTAATTTATTAAGTTTATCCAACTTAATTTGTTAAGTTTAACCAATTCAATATATTCTAATCATTCAACTTATCATCCATAAACCTAATTGAATTGCTTGTTATACAAAGAAGCAATCCAATTAAGTTGGTTCAACTTTTTCTTTTTAGAGTGTAATAAACTCAAGATTTTGCATTGTTAAGCGTCAAAGCATCATTCGGTGACCTTGATCAGTGAAGCTATTATTATGATTAGCTTGGCACTCAGTCTAAACATTTAAGACCTTTATTTTGAAGTAAAACAGGAAATGGATATTGATTTGTCCTCTGTTAATGGAGTCAGCTATGAAGGGCCAATGTTGGGTTCGTCATTTTAGACACTTCTGAAAAACTGCAAAGACTAAACAGCCGAACTGTGCCGGTGCTGCCCATGTTGTTGTTGGCTGTTTTCCACATGAAGTATCAAGGTTTGTCCCTGAAGAACAGATGCCACATCTCGTTTTCTCTCCCGGATAGAGCGCCGTCAAGTAATGTCAGGATGAGATGTGCACAAAAACAGCACAGAGTTCTCAAAAAATGTAGAACTCAACAAGTCTGGTTCACTTTTGGGAGCAAAGTTTAGATGTCTGCAAGTGAGACATTAATTTAAGTATAAACACAATGGGAATGTCCAGCCAAGGTGCATTTTCCTACTTTGAATATTTTATATTTGCTCCATGAAAAAAGCTGCACACAACACGACCCTGAATAGACCTGGGTCCACTGTGTTGTTTTACATTACGACTGTATCGTTACCTCACACTCATTTACATACAAACCCATCTTACACTGATTCTAAATAGGATCACTTCTGACACACGCTGAAGTCTTGGTATCAAAGGGTGGCGGAAATTAGAAAAACACAGTATTTGATGCGGTTAATCTCTCTGCCAGAATACATAAAGCCCATTTGCTACAGAGCAGCATGAGCCCCATTGACACGCACACACTGCTTTTAAAAGAGCAATAATGGACAGGCCACAAGTCGCCACTGAAGGCTTGACGACAGCTGGAGCTCATGTGGTGCTAAACATCTAAATCTGGAGGAGGCGATGGGGCCTGCATCTGCATTTCTAAGGACTGCTTCACGTCTAAACTTTTTGGCTTGTGCAGGATACAAAGTGGTTGACAAGACTGAAGGATTTAAAGGTTTAAGAGAGTATATCAATAAAAAGTGGCAGGGATTTGTCAGCAGTAGACTCTGTTCTTAAAAAAAAATACCTTGATGGATGGCATGTGGTGTTCATGGACTGCATGATTGATTCTGATGCCTGCAGCATTATCCCCAAGGATGTATCTAAGGAAAAATAAACCGAATCTTCTACGTGAAAACACCTACTGTTAAAGTTTTAGCACAACAAACTCCAATTTGATGTGATGCACAGTCTAAATCCAAACTGTGTTTTATAAATCATTCCTGCCTTTATAAATCTTGCAAAGTTTCGCTAGTATCTGGTCACTGATTGATGGCTAAATCTATCGAATGAGTAAATAAAAAGGTGCAACATAAACAAAAGAGTGGCAATAATATGTAATTAAATATCAATGCAACTCAAATTTATCAAAAAACTCTTAGAAAAATGTGCCTGAAAACTCCTTTTCAATACATTACAAACATACGTAATTATAAGATATATTCATTTTAATTGAAACTGAACTTTAGCGCATCAAGAATGAACTTATTAGGATTCATAAAATTAGATGTTCATCATGAAATTCACTTTTGTAGAATCAAAATTTAGTTTTTTTTTCTGTATTTTCATAATATTCTGGACATTTGAGTTTCTTACCATCTTCATTCCTTCTTATCAAGGCTGCTGGAAATACATGTATCCTTTTTTAACACTCCACGTTGATGTTTTTACATGTTTATGGTCACCATCTTGTAGGGAGCTGGAAACATTGATATAATTTGCATTCATGCAACAGACCACACACTCATGATGTGGCTGTTTAAGTCTGACATGCAAAATATCCCCTGCTGACTGTGGGGGCGCGCTGAGTAAACACACTTGTGCTTGGGATTTGTCCTATAAGATTATAAACCGTGGATGGACTCTCCATCCATCTGTCTGCTCTGTTTACAGTGGCATGTTTTTTTTTTTTCCCTGAAACCATCATTTTAAGGTTCCTGCTCAGATTTCTCCCAAACCAAATTTGTTAATCCTAGCTGAGCTACAATGCAAATGAATTTTTGGTTTGGTAATTGAACAAATAGTCTGGGCATTTATAGTCTTAAACAAAAATAGGTCAATTTCTTATTGATTATCTACCAGTAGTAGGCATATAAGGGAAAATATGGGTGTCAATTTGAAATGGGAAACCCCCCCAAACACATCAACCAATCCAGTTTCACTTGTGTCATAATTTGCTGGATTTTAAAGTTTGTCTTAAAACCCATTTATTTTACTTGGCTTTTAACTCCAGCAGGATCTAGTCTTAAAGTGTGTTTTTGTTTTTAAACTGTCAGTTTTTTTTATTTCTTTTATTTTACTATGTTGTGTTTTAATGTACAGCACTTCGTATAAGCTGTGGTTGTTTTATAGTGCTTTATAAATAAAGTTGGATTGGATTGGATCTAAGAATGGCTCTGTTATAAACATGGTTTAGAAAATTACGGTGTCGAAAAGCGGTGACATTTCCATCATATTGTTCTTACAGGTTAAAGTCCTTTTAATGAGATGCCAGACAAAGTTTTCTTAGCAGTAGAGTACTGCATTGAACACTTGACAGAGAAACTAAAGGAGCACCAGTCGACTCTTGGGTTTTAAATACAGTTAGCAAAAAGGAATGCAAAGTTTCCTTAAATAATGGAAACATCACAGTTGCAAGATAGTTTTTTTTTTCAACAGTGGGATATTGACAAAGTTTAGCGCACATTTACAATGAAAGGCAGCTAATGATGGTTTTAAGGAAGTTTACAGCTTCATTTGCAGCTGCAAATCATGAACAAAGATGGACTTCTCCAATCTGCTAAAGAGTTGATCTGCTAGCTTAGTTCTTTCAAAAGTCAGACAACCAATGAGGTCTTATTATTTCAAATGAAAGTAATCATACTTACTGGCTTCCATCTGTTTTTATTCTTTAAATAACAATGTCACGGTTGTTCCCCACTAACATCCACCCTTCAAGAACTTAATTTGGCCAAAGCGGTTATTTTCCCCCCGTGAGCCGCCTGCCCTCCATGCGGCTCGTTTCAAGGCTCCAGTGTGTGTGCGTGCCTCCTAAGCCCCCCAGTCCCGCTCAATCTCAGCCACATAATACTCTTTAAAGCAAGCAGGACAACCTGCAGACTCAGCTGTGGTGGGTCATCAAAATGATTCAAAGGGAGCAATCCCATTTAACCCTAAACTCAAAGCAGGTGTTTCTGAGACCCACTTTCAAACAGCCCCCTTCGTCGCCAATCTGTTCCAATCAAAGAACCCAAAGGAACATGCATGTCTGTGTTTCTCAGGTTCACCTGTAACGCAGATTGACTGTCAAAATAGAACAGTATAAAATAAAAGTATAAAACAACATACAGGAACAAGGAATGCAAGAGGTCCATATTTTTGCACCACAATAATCTTGACATGTTTGAAAAGGAGCTGGAATAAGTAAAAAACCTATGAACTCATATTCTGTTTTCAGACAAACCCTTGTTATTAAACCAAATAGGTAAATCTTGACATAGTTTAATTAATTCCCCATTTTATCGGTTTGTTTTTTTTCAAACACACATATTTCTAAATACAGCTCTGGAAAAACAAAGAGCCCTCTGCACCAAACCCAACTGAAAACCTCCTGGTTATTCCACCAGAACTCTTAAAACATTAAAACATTAGTATTGTTTTTTAAAGAAATGAATTTTAGTTTGTTTTCTTTGCATTATTTGAACTCTGAAAGCTCTTTTTCGTTGACCATTTCTGCAAATAAATACAAAATGTTTGCTTGGGATTTTGGAGACATGTTGTCAGTAGTTCATAGAACAAAAGAACAAAGTTAATTTTACTCAGACACAAACTGTACCTATGCAAAGTAAAATGAAAGAAACTGATCACTGGTCTCTTACTTTACATCCACCTATACCCACACAGGCTATTATGCATTTACTTGAGTTTACATATTTGTGCTTTCTCTCACCTATATTTCTGTATCTTGTACGATTCATCTTGAATCGTATTAAATTTGAACCTGTTCCACAATTTCACGCGATCAAACGAACGTCGTTTTGTGTTCGAGAACCTCGCTTTGAACACGCGGAGCATCATATTTTAATTTTCAGAGAAAGACAAGAAGGAATTAATCATCATATCTCTGAGCGAGTCTATGCTCTACCTGTAGGTGTGCATTATCTCTCCCATGTGTCCCTTTTGCATTCAATCACGTTGGCATTAATTAACGCCAGCCTGATGGATGTCGCTCTCGGCTGAGCGCTGGTTCTCGGGCGGCGCTGAATGAACTGCCCATGTTACCTGTGGCTTAGCGTCTGCTGCTTTGTGAGCGTGTCACACAGTATCAAGCTCATCAGACACTCGTAATGAGAATGACTACGCTGAAACCTGCGCTCTCCTCATCAGCAGTAATACTTTCTATGTACACATGTCGCAGCAATTAAACTTTTAAAGCAGGTAATGGCTTTGAGTTTGTGGCGAGCGGTGCAGAGTTTTGTCTGCTGCCGATGTTTTGTGTGGGTGTTGCTCTTTTGTTCTTTCCCTCAATAGAGTTGTATTAGCTCAAAATGCACCTTGTCATTAGGGCGCATGATACGCTCCTTTCATTGGGAGTTGAAAAGCAGCTACATCTCCCTCTCTTTCTTTTGTTCACACTATCACAATAAACATATGGACTGTGGGGAAATGCCACATTTGTAACACCGATTTATATTCATTAAAAGCAAAGATTTTCCTTAGTGATGAAATGTAAGAAAATTATATGCCTGACATATTGTCACAATGGGGCTCTGTAGCACCTTCAAAATGAAATCATACCAGCAGCAGTACTCATTTTAATTTAGCATGCCGGTAATAGATTTAACCAGACTTTTTACTCTAAAGTGAGCCGATTTGGATTCCTTAGGGACAGGATCCTTGTATACCAGACCTTAAATTTAGAGGATGCGACTTTGCTCTTGGCTAAGCCTGAATTTATATGCAGAGATGCAAATAAAAATAGAGGAATTAAAGGAGGCTTAAAACATTTCAAGTGTTATTTGTGTATATTACCTGTTTCATGAAAGGTAGACCAAGCCAAAACTCACAAAATACATATAAATAAAAATGTAAATGTGCTCATTTTGTAAGATTAGAAAGTATCTGTTAAATAGGTAGATGAACTGTTACTTTACTTCAAAGTGTTACCATGTTTTAATTATTAACACACACAAAACAAATGTAAATAAATTATTCAATATTTCAGAATTTAAATATTTAAATATTCCATGTTTTCTTTTTCTAATGTTTTTGATTAAATAATATAAAGTGTCTGTGTTGCTTCTCAAATTGATTCCAGCATTTGATTGGTTACACAGAAAGTCAACTTTAAATCAATCATCTTTTACAAACGCAGCGTTTGCTTCACACACTGACTGGCCTGAATCTTTGTTATACATACATAATATGTGTAACAAAACACATTTTCCATTTATTTGAACTGGATGATTACAAATCCTACACACTGATGTAAGTAAGATGATTTTAAGTTTTTTTAAAAGTCAAGCAATCAGATGTTGAAGTTTATTTGACTGATCATAAGGGGAATTTATTCAAATAAATAATAATTGTATTTATTTAAAATTTTATACAAATAACCACATAAATGCATTTGATTCGTTGGGTTGCTGCACTTTTGACCTTTGTGCATTTATCGTTTTATGTGTCAATGCATAAAAAATGTATATTGGAAGCTTCATAGAGCTTAATAAATCTTTGCTGGCTTTTGTTTCATGTTGGAACATTAATACTCTCCAATTTTATTCTCTAATTGGGGTAAATAAGTTTCACAAGTAAAAACACAAAGCAACACTTAAAGCCAAGAAACAATTAAACGTAGCTTTCCCATGCGCGTAGCCCGCAGGAGCTGCTGGCGGCAGCTCAACATTCATCACGTTTCTTCAAACTGCTAGTAAACAAAATGCCAAAAACAGGATCATTCCAGATACTTGTGTGTCTTAAAGTAATGGGATTCAGTAAATCTTCATTGGAGGTCTTTGGAGAGGATATCGGTTGCTATGAAACTGATGTCACATTGTTTTTATTTTTGTCAAAAAGCCACAAGAGATATTGTACATAGTTGGGAAATGAAGCACAATGTGCAAAACGTCAAGTTGTGTCACATCTGTGAAGCAGGCGTGTGCCTCCATTTGTAAACTCTGTAAATATAGGGATGAGCAGTATTTAATTAAGTGCTGAATTTTCATTGTTCTACACTTTAGTGACATAAATATTAGCTGATTTATCAGAATCTAGGGTCAGACTTCAAATAATGAGCACATTAGGGAGATTAGAATCACTGCAGACAGAGCGTCTGCATGGAGTAGCATGAGATTAAACATCACTAAGAGGCTGATGCAAGCTTTCCATACCAAAACACCAGACAAAGAGTCAAAACACAGAAGAGGAACAAATAACATTGCTTTTGATCTGCAGAGAGAAGTATGAAAGTGTCCAAAATGATCGTCTTTGGGGTTAGGATTATCTAAAAAGGTCTTTTCTTTACTGAAATTGTACATTTTTATGCATTGTCTACCTTCAGACTTTTAAAACTTCTTTCTAAGCAGTCCTCTCTCTCCTCTGACTGATTTAGACAAAAATAGCAAGTGCAAGGATTTTGTGACCTTTCCAGACAAAACGGAGACTTTGTGTTGTGAAACACATTACTTTCAGTGACTTCCTTTGATTTAATTTCCTGAACAAGCATTTATACAAATAAAAAAGAAGAATCATATCAGAGCAACAAGGCATCTCCCCTGTCCTCTTTGACAAATTTCCTATTCTAAAAATTATTGATTATTACAGTATGTGATGTATTACCTCCTGCTTGACATTTCTCCAGGTGAGCTATCTTTCTATAATGAAAATGTGAGCTTCATTTTTTTTTCACCCCCATCCGGCTAACATTGTGCTCTGGAAGAAAGACCTGCACTACTGATGCAACTCCTGAGCTGCTGATCGAGATCAATAAAAGTCATAAATTACTTAAATCCCCTTTAAGTCAGCCGTCCAGGAGACACGGCTGAATCGGTGTAGGTCTGTGGGTTCAGCCGGCTAAAATATCATTAACTGATTCTTTATTTTCCCCCCCACAGTCAGCATGAATTAAAGCAGAAAAACCTGAAATAACTAAAACATTACATGATTGAATCTAAGGAAAAAAAAAAAAAAAAATCTGGGACAGTGAAAAGAGAGATTTCATATTTGTGGTCAGCATGTTTGTGTCCGCTCTTCGCAAAGTGAATATTTGATTTGTCCTTGCTTTAATTTAGGATGCCAAATCAATATCCTCCAACACTTGAGAGACCGAGGCGTCTAAAGTGAATCCCTGCGGCCTTGGGGACTTGACTGAAGTGTGTTGCCCGCTAACACCTCCTGCCGCGTGGGTGTGATAAACTGGCCCGCACTTCCAGACCATCGCACGAGTGGAAACAGTTGGGCACTGCCAGATCCTTGTCACAAGGGCCAAGTCTTGATGTGTGTGTTATGGCGAGGGCATTAACATTTTTTAATAAACACCTTGAGGAGCTCGTGACAGCAGAAGGCATCCTACTTGACACACTCTGTCCCCAGGCTCGTGGAAACAGCTGCTGGAATCACCCAGACGTGAGCTGTAAAGCCCTGCTGGCATGTGTCGCCTGCACAGACGCACCCGGCTGGGAACACACACTTCATTACATGCAAGATCTCCGGTCGATGCATGAAACCTTTAAATGCATGATCCCTGAATCTCCACCTTTGGGCTACAACAGGGTATTGGTTGTTTGAGAAGCAGGGCAATTAATCAAACTGCTGCAGATTATCACATGCAGCGTGTGAGTGATTTCTTTTTTTTGTTTAAGAATGGCTGAGGCATCATAAAAAATTAAAAAAATGCAGCCACGTATGATTATACCTTAGTGTCAAAGAAAAGCAAATTAAATACCTTAATTCTGACATTTAAACACAAATAAGTTTTAATTGCTTACCTTCGCAGCATCTTTCCTGGGCCATTTATTTTAGCCAAACAATCTCTGATGGCATCCACAGATATTTAAATGATCAATGTCTTTAAATGTGGATCTGTGGTTTTTGTTGCTTTGATTTCTACATATTATGTAACCCTTCTACGTTCGTTTCAGGTCCATTTGGTTGACTTCATGACAGACACATTCAGCTTCACTGTGTTTATTCTAACAAAAGAGTGAATAAAGATGGTGGTTAACTTCAGTCCAGCTGCTTTCCCCCCTGTACATTAAATAAAATATAATAAATAACCCTAAGCAAATGATAAAGAACTAGTTCCCAATGAGCAGTTAATAGCAAATAGCAGCAGTTAGTGGTTAATATTTGGGAAATTAATCATAGGTAAAATGGACAACATTAATAATAAAAGTTAAAAAACATGCACAAAACATAGAACATTTACTCATAAAACACTGTATATGTGTCTGAAATATGTTAAAATACTCGTAGAGCTGATTCTAGTTCAAACCAGTTACCAACTGCAAAAGGGGGAGGGGCTGTCAGTTACCGGTTGCTACGGTAACCACCAACTGCCAGGAGCAGCGTAACTAGCATAAAACACCAATAAATGTCTGAAGAAACAGCTTCTTCACTAAATAAATTCAAAGAGTTAATACATTTTGGCAAACTTCACATCTAAAATATTGTTAAAATAAAACCCTGTTACATATAAACACAGAGTTGCTGTGATTGATCTTACAGGGTTAAGGTTAGTGCTCTAAATAAGTGTCTGAATCAAACAGAAAAAGAAAATTAAATCCCTGCCTTCAGTCATTCAGCCAGCTACTAGATGTTTCAGAATATACCTTATATAAATTATTTCACTTTACGGTTTAGGAAAATGATGACACTTTAAAGTAATCAATAATAAGCTAATTAATTAGTGCTTAAACATGTCCAGCTCAAAAAAGTGAATTATTTCTGTTTGTTAGTTTGAAGATTCCTTATTCTTAACTTTTTGCATAAATTAATTTTCAGCTCTTAGTGGCTGGCTGTAGTTATGGCTCTCTGTATAACTTAGTTCCTGAAAATTGTTTTTTCTATCTACTTGTTTCCTGCTGCTTCTGTGTTATCTTGTCGGCTTTTAGGATTGAATATCGATCCTCTTATATTGTGTTGTGTCTCTGGTTTGTGCAAATTCCTTATTTCTTTTTCCTTGTTTTCCATGTTCTTCGTATATTCTACTAACCATATCTCCTGTTTCCCCTAAGAAACATTTTCATTTTAAAGTTTTTATCTTATCTCATCTTTGTCTGTTGAATTTCAATTATTTACGTTCTCACAACCACGCCTTGTTTCTAATGAAACACCTACTTGTTGATTAGCATTCAACTCTTTCACTTTAAGGGGGATGTTTCATGCAGACGTCACATTTTGAATGGTTTTTATACTTCATTTGGAACTAAGCTACTTATAAAAAGAGCCCAAGCGCTTAAAAAAATACACCCAGGCATTTTATGTCAATAAGGAAATGTTTTTTGGTGTCTGGAAAATGAGCCATTTCAAAAACCTTGAAAGTTGACCAACTGGAGCTCCGGAGAAGAAAGATGCTGCTTAACTGACCAAACTATTAATTTGCAACCATTGCCTCTTCTCCAACATGGCTGATTCAAATGGTCCAACTGCCTCATAAGCATGTCAGAGATTTGCAGAGGGAGGCTAAGCATCATTTAATTTAGGCGACCCAGGGATACCTTCACTCAGAGAATCCAAGCAAAACACAGAACCAGGAAGAAATCCGTTTATATAAATTATGATAAATATTTTGCAGGAGTTTCATCTAATTGTTGTGTAACTTTTAAAAGTTTTGTTTCCCGAGCACTTTGGTGTAAATTTTGCGTTTACTATTTACTGTCTCTTTTCCATTGTTTCATCCCCAAACGTCTTTCCGAGCTTCAGCAGCTCAGCCGCTAAGATCTGTACCAGATCTGAACCTTCTGACGGTGATTTCGATTTGACATATTGTGCAACCACCTAAACACCTGAACATCCAACGGCCGGGCGGATCAACCGCCCCGTGCCACAGGGCTGCCCTCAGGCCCTTCGCTCAGCTGTTGTGCTCAGACTCCCATGTCAGCTAAGCTAACAGCCGCAGATCAAGAGAGCAAGTCCGGGTCACTGAAAGTTGACAGGATAAGATCTGGACCTCAGCTTAGAACTTATGTTTTTCACATTTTGGATCTATTTAATTATTTATCTGCTTATTTTTTAGGTTTCTTAAAAAGCTTTCCCCATGAATCTTTGTTAAATATTATATATCAAAATTAGGCCTCAAGCCGTTTCTTAAAACTGATTGAGAGTAAAACTCTCAATCAGTTTGCAAACTTTTAATTTCTTATTTATAAAGTTCATCATTTTGTAATAGATTGTAGAATTAGTGGTTGTAATTTTATTTTGTCATTTGTGTGATTAATAACGGTGGATCTCAATAATTATTGAAAGTTTTACTTCAGTAAGTCAGTTTACTAAGTGAAAAACATTATATAGGTTATTTACAAATACTGAGTATTTCCAGGCCTTTGATTGTGATAATTATGATTTCATTTGCTGTAAGCAGAAAAACAGAAACATTTAAGATTACAATATTACATCTTTCTAATAAAAAACATTTTAATACACATATGTGTGCTTAATGAAAAGATGAATTTCAGCCTAAAGGTTATTTCTGAAAGGTACTTTGAATCTGAAAAACAAGCCTCGTGGGAATATATATATTCTAATTTACTGAAATGTACTAGTATTTATTAAAATGCTTTATGTTAGAAAAATATATTTTACTTTCTAATTCTTTAAGTACATCCCGCTTTGTTAAACGTGTGAATAATCTCCAGGGTTTGGTAAAAGACATATTGCTCTCCAAGGATTTTTGTAGATTTCTAACAGATTTGAGTGTTGGTTATATTTATGTGACTTAAACAATTTAAAGCAGCAATTAAATCTGCCGTGGATTTCAAACCTGTTTGTTGTGACTCATCTCAAACCTCGAGAGGCTCCTGAGCCGGTCGCGGAAAACGAGGATGCTATATACCTGAGGTGATCCGACTGCAATGAATGGATGAAAGGGTTGACACAAAGTTCAAGGAAGAGGGTCAGCAAATGAATATGAATTGGCATTCTCCGTTTGTGCTCACTAGGCTGGAATTACTGCTTTTCATTACCAGTGGCTTATAGGCGGGCTGTTTGGCTGCTGTCTGGGGTCACAATAAAATGATGTGTTTGCCAAAGGCAGAGAGGCTGGGTCACCAGGGACTAAATGGCCCAGTTATGAAGAGCAGAGCTTATTTCCCGCTCCGAATCAGGCCCTACCTTCAGCTGGACTCAACTACACAAAGTGGGGAATATCTGCAAGGGATAAGGAGGGATGCTTGTCTTTCTTTAGCATGAAATGCTGGATTTAATGCACTCTATACTGGCTTCGTTTGTAAATGTATACAAAATGTACATCTTAAGAGTATTATTGATCAGAGTCTCCGCTGCTGGAAACGCTGAGTGTAATATAAAGCCGTCACCATATGCCTGTGTTTAAAGTCCCCGTCTGAGCACATAAGCTTGAAATGAGCAAGGGATTATCCTTACTGTGGGGAATTGTTACCACTGCTTTTGGATGCTTTTAATCATCCAGTGAATAGGGCTGTGGATTATATCACTGTTATCCAGGGAAGAGTTAAAATGAATTGCACTGTTTTAACAGATTTCCTTGATGTGACGGACTTTAAGCAGGGTGGGCTTTGACTGAACGACAATCTTCTATTCTCTCAATGAACAACAACATTTGGGAGCATGAGCCAGTTCATGTTTTTGTTGTTGAAAACAGGAACATTTGTCACATGTGCATATAGTGTGATTATCATATAAAAAGGCTTTTTCCTGATTCTGTAACTGTTTGCCTAATTTATATCGGAAATTAAGACTTCTTCTGAATGCAAGTCTGTCTTGATATGCAGAAACATTGAGTTGTAAGTTAAATGTTGATTAATGTAGTTTTGGTGTTTGTGGTTGTTTTGCAACATCATCAGTACATAATACTAATGATATTATTCAATTCAAAGTCAGTATACCTTATTAATCCCAAAGGGAAATCACCAAGTATCTTCAAAACGTCATTATTGATAGAGATGCTGTCTGTCTCCCAACATCTCTGAAGAGACCTCTGACTGAAAATTGTTGCTGTACACTATCAGGCTAATGGTGCGTTCACACCAAACGGGTTTTGAGCATCAGGCGCGTCTGATTTGCATTCAAAATCTATGTGGAGGCGCATAGAGGGCCGTTGTGGTGAGTTTCGAGCTTCTCGCACGACGTGATTTTAACCGTTTTGAGCGTTTGATGCATCAAGGGTGTAGAGCTAAAGGTCAAGCATCTGCAAAGTGCTCACATGGGTCGAACTTGAAGCGCCGGACGCATTTTTGACGCGTGCAACCCGTTTGGTGTGAATGCACCATAACAGCTCAGTTTCTAGCAGAGACAATATTTTAAAGCAACATCCTAAATGACACCAACACTGCTGATCTACCTCATCCTAGCCCTCATCCTCCTGGTAGAGGAGTTGGCAACATGGCTCATGTCACAAGAGGACAGCAGAGGAGCACTAGATGGTGCTGCTTCTAAGCGCCGACTTTCTGCAGCCAGACGTTTTGACAAATGAAACATCCTCCTATTGTGCCAATGCAAAGTTCCAGAAACTGAAACACATCTACGTTTAAATGCATGTTCTACATGTTTGTAGAAATAGAAATTATAAACCAATGTATGAAATATTAACAAGGGTGTTCATTATCTGCAGACAGCTATGCTAAAGGTGGGTAGGTGCATCCATTCTTAGATAGGTTCATCTATCTGAGGACGTTGGTTTTAAATTTATTCTACTGATCTCCGTAGATAATATTTCTTACAGATGTTTTGCGCTGTCGGTTGTGTAAATATGCCCCCATTTTCAGCATTTAAGGAAATGGCAGATGCTGTCTTGTATTTTGTGGGCGGACAAAGCCTAATTGTCCTTTATAGTTTGGTAGCAAAACATCAGTTCTCTTTGTTCTGCTCCACAGCTTTCTGCTGCGCGGGATCAGAGCAAAGTCAAAATTGGATGAAGACAACAGAATGCATCAAAGGCAAGGCACTGATCAAAGGCTTTTAGAAATAATTGTGTAAATATTTTTTTTATGTATGAGTTAACTTCACAATGCAGTAGGAATCCTAAAATCTAAAGTTTGCATGATATTACCTCTAAAATACGCCACCATAATTGGCAGTCTACAACAGCAATCTGACACAATGGGAGACAAACTGCTGTTGAATACTGACTGAGGCAGAAATGCCCACAGCTCTCTGGGTCTCCTTTCCCTTTCATTTATAATCCATTTTAAGCAACATTTGAACCCCTGAATTACAAGAATGGCTCATGTTAACCATTTTAAAAAGAGGGAAAAATAAAAAAACCCTTATGTGGTGAGCCCATGCGCCACTGTTGCACCTTGTATGGCAGAGTAAAATTCATGAAGAAGTTCTTCCTGGATTTCAGTGTCACTCTAAGAAGGCACTTTCTGTTTAAAAGATACAGAAATGCTTCTGATTGCTTGTATGAGTCCTTTTAAAGAAACCGTGGACTATGAGAGAACTCCTCCTGTAGTCAGTCCTCCATTGCAGGGCTCCACCCCGACATGTCTGTCACCTGAGTCCCTTTTTCACAAAGATTGCTGTTTTTACTGCAGCAACCTGTTCAGAAACAAAAGAGGTTTTCTGATTCCTGCATTTTCACAGCAGGAATCAGAGCCTGAACATTTAGGTAAGAGGTACGTACCGTGTAAAACGGGTAGAAATGCATCCTGAAAACACTCCTACTTTGTAGGTCAGACATCTTGGACTCAGCCTGAGGTGGAGGTGAAGTTTTACAGAGGGAGGATGCTAAATATTTACCCAGTATATTGTTTCACTCATCTTCTAGTTCATATTCTTCTGCATTTCATATTTTCTGTTAATTTCAACTCACATGGCAGGAGTTCTGTGTTTGTTTGCAAACACAACATTTAAACCAAGCCTAAGTTTGAATTAAGTATCTTTATAATTTATCAACTTTAGTAAAAAATATTAATTAAAGAAGCCAAGGACTTCCCTGTTTAGTGTCTCCATGGAAACAGAGATAGACTCGCTCACATCACAGCAACCACAACTCACCGGGATTGTTAAAAACGCCTTGATTTTAAAATTTGACTAAAGCAGACCAGTTGCTGTAGCTGCTATAGTGGCACTTTTAATATTAAATGATGTGAGTTATTGCAGTTAGAGGTGATTTTAATTTAGTTTTGCAGCTTAACTGCTATGAAATTGCTATAGATTATGTTTTCAGATTGCCAATTGTAGTCCAGATCAGAGCTGTGCCTGTTCCTTTGGATCGGCTCGGTTACTTTAAACTCTAAAGCACACGGCTCGGACTGGCAGTCGCTGGCTTGTGAGCCATAACTTCTATGAAATATGCTGGATTTTATTATTTTTTTCCCTTTAAATTCATTATTTTTTACAAATATATTCTGTTGGGCAGAGACCTGTGTCCCCAGATTAATGCTGCACTCTGAGCTGGACAAGACATGACTTTACGTCTGCATAGGCCACCCGGCTAAGATCTACATAACTTTTAAAATGTGAAGAACATTTAACAAAATTCTTCTTGGAAAAACATTTAATCTTACATTTATCAAACATTATTTAGGTAATTATCTTCTCAGTTCTAGTTAATGTAAAACATGAAAAGTTGAGTCTGATTTCATGTCAAACTGTAAGATAACCATGAATATCTCTGGTGTTGGTCAGACGTTTGGTTTTTCTCGCAGCAGACTTTTTAATTGTCACTGAAAAGTTGAGTTGGTAGCTCAGAAAGAAACTTTTGTCAGTCACCTCTGTTTCTTGATCATTTGCTGTCATGTCAGAATAACAAGTCAATTAATCAGAGACAAATGGCGTATTAATCTTTGTCTTCATTAAGCTCCCCAGACTGCAGGACATGTCTTGGTCGGGATATTAAATGTATCTCAGTATGTGAGACATAAGCATGACACAGATAGCTGACCACCCACTGCAAAGCATGAAAACACGATCATCAATCTTATTTCTCCTTTCATACCGAGACCGGGTTTAAATTATTAACGTCAGGACATGACAGAACGCAACAGAAAGGATCTCCACTCTGATTCCTGTAGAGATGCAAGTTTAAGAAGTCGACATGCTCATTTATGTCACGTGAAGACATTGGTTACTGTGTGCATACCAGAAATAACACCTTTGGAGCTTAAAGTTCTGAAAATCAACAAAGGAAACTGCCGTCTGTTTACTGTTTTATATCTACTCAGAGATAGAGCAAAGAAAGCTGCTGCAGAAATCTCTCTGGTTGCTTTCATTTGATCTCTCCTGACATGTTTCTCCTCCCATCCATGGAGGGTGAAAGCAGAAACTATTGTCAGGTTCAGTCTGAAGAGCAGTAGGTGGTGCTTTATGGATTTACACACATTGAAAACAATGAGTTGCAGCTTTTCTGTTTACCACATGCTAACACAAGATGTCCATGTTTTCCATTTTATTCACAGAAAAAGAACTCCAGGCCTTTTTTCAGGACTTTAAAATGTTTTTTGTCGCATCATTTGACTCGAGAATGAGTGCTTTTGTATTCACTAACTTGGATTTGAAGTGTTTTGTTTGGCATTGACTTTATTTTAAATAACTTTTAATGGTTTCAAGATGTCAGAAAAATCTTAATCATCCATATCCCTTGAATTTTCACATATTTCCACATTGCAAAAACAGTTTAGCATCTTTTATTGGAATTTTCTGCAAAAGAGCAACACAAAAGTAGTTTATCCAGTACGAAGATAATTTATAATTTTATTTTGTAATGTCAAAATGTAAAACAAGAGGTGTGCATTATCCAGGCTAAACTTTCTGTAGAACCACATTTTGCTGTATTTACGGCTTCCGGCCTATTTGTAGTTCAGTATTCATAGTTTTCTAGGGATCACGACTTTATTCGTGGAAAATCCACCTATTCACAGACTCTTTCTTAGAGCACAGCTAAAATACTTAAAAGAAAATGCAGTTTGGAAAGCTAAAATATCTACGCCCAATGCTACTTAAAACGTTAGCTTGTATTAGCAAAGCAGCCAATTCAGGAGAAAAATTATTTTTCCTTGGTACTGATTGGCTGCACCCCCAAGAGCAGACATAAGGAAACCTGTAGATATCAGCTTCTGTGGTGGTGCTGAGGAAGTTATCATGTGCATATTAATGTGTAGCTAGGTAGATATGGACAGGTACAGGTGTATTTAAAGGGGGTGTCTCAAGTATTTGTGGATCTTAATGCCCACAAATATTTTGCAAACTGGATTTTGCTCAGTCCGGTTTGCAAAAAATAACTCCAACTCAGTCAGATTACATTGGGAGCGTCCAGGAACATCAACTGATTAAATAGGGACAGCACCCAAAGAATCCTCATCCATATTTGTTCCTTTGTTTGTTTTTTTACAGCCAAACAAATAAAAACTGAGCCTGCTCCCTATTTCCACTCCCCAAAATCCTCCATAAATTCAGACAAAAGAAACGAATGGTAAACAGGAAAAAGGGGATGAAGCAAAACCTTGTTATGGGTGTTTCACAGCTCACAAAATGACTTGTGAATGGCTCAATATCCTGTTGAAATGCAGCCACTGAAGAGGGAGCCTCCATGTGAAGTTGTCCAAAGAAGCAGCATTTAATGAGAACAAAACTCTGTAGGTGATCAATACGGTATATCAATTCAAACTTTAAATGGAGGACGCTCACCAGGCTCCCGCTCCATAAATCCACACATGCAGGGCTTTCAAACAAGATGCAGTGTGATCATAAACCTGCAGTATGAGTTTATTTCTACTGTTAATAAGCCTTGCTAAAATAAAATCAGTGGGAAACAATGTTTGCTTAAAAACACCGGATATTATTTTTCGAGAGAGTCTTATTCCAAACGAGTCAGCAGAGTGAATGTGACAGAAGTTGCAGGGAAATGCGAGCCGGCGAGAGCCGTCGGTCAGAGCCGAGCGCGACAGCGGGGATGTAGTTGGAAGGAGAAGGTCGCTGAGCGATGTCTGCAGCTCCGAGTCTAAGGTCAACACTCGACTCCAGGCCCCCGCCTCCCGTTTTCCATCAGAGCTCCCCATGCAGGCCGGCAGGCCAACCGCGTCCCCACTGACCGCTGTGATCTGTGGCCAAGTAGCGTTTCCCTCTGCCCGATCAGACCCTGCACTTCTTGTTCACCGGCCAACTGGCCTTCCTCCCTGCGAGCCGGGGCCAGCGCTCCTCCTGGTTCCGTATGTTATGTGGGTTTTTGTAGGCCTGCGGTGGATGCCAGCCGCCCCTGGCCGCCCTGCAGAGCTGCACCAGAGAGGGGGATTAAACAGATTTCTCCTTTTTTTTTTTTTTAGAAAAGGGGCTGGATGAGTGTAATCACCTATAATCTCAAATTCTAGGCCTCTTGATGATGAACCAGTGGCTGTTTTGCCCATTTGGCTCGCCTTCCTCCAGCCACCTACTTAAAAGCATGAAAACGGGCTGTGGTAGCAGAACAGACCTTCTGCAGGGTAAATGGAGTGGAGGGAAATGCGGTCGCTTCTTCTTCGCTGCATGTCTCTGTTGATGTGGACACAAACCGAAGTCACTCTGACCTGGAAGACTTTCACTTCCAGCTGAAAGAGAAACTCTGAGGAAGTTAAGCTCTGCTTGTAATGTGGAGGATAAACCAGCAGACTGGGACATGCTCTCTAATCTTATGAAAACTAAGAAGTGGAGCAACGTTTTGACTTGGAGAGAGGAGATAAAAGTGTTCGTTCCTTCACAGGCAACTCTACAACTGAAGAGGGAAACACAAACTGTAAATTATCTTACTGGGAAATAATTGAGTATTAAATAAGGTAAACCAAGATTGCAAAAAACAACGTTGAATAAGTAGATTTAGGGTTTCGCATGAGTAACAATACCAACTTCAGTTACAATGTCCTCCATTAAAGCTGCAGTACATAATTTTTACTAAAAATATGTTTTTTTACTTATTTGCTAAAACTGTCACAACGTCGTCATAGTATATCATCAGACAAATAAAATGTGAAAAAAATCAATCTTCTGCCTTTTCCCAATCAACCAATCAGAGCCAGGAGGAGCTTCTTAGCGCTGTCAGTCATCCTCGTGTCCACGCTGCTCAATGTGATAACAGCTTTCTGTTACAGGCCATTGGTGGCCAGGCTAACTAGCCTGAACCTTCTCAAAAAAATCCTGTGTGATGAACCGTAGTTGTAGCCACACAAATTCCCACCACACTTTTCAGATATTTGCTTCTAAGACATTTAGAGACCGTATTTGATTTTCCTTCCTCTTTACATTTCTGCTGTACTTTGTGTTGGTCTGTCGCATCAAATCCAAACAAAATACATTGACGTTTGTTTTTTGCAACGTGATAAAATGACAAAAGCATCAACGGTAAACAAAATATTTCCATGTGATTTTGCTCAGTTTGCTCATTTTGCTCATTTTTCTCCAAAGCTACATTATTAAACAAATGGATTTCTAGCTCTCTGAGTGTAGCACCGGAAGCTAACAATACACGTGTCCATGTTTACCGTTTGCAGGATGTGCTGCAGTAAATCAAATGTTGAAGTGACATCATATTTTAACTTCCCTTTGTCATAATACATTGTTACTGGAAGAAAGACAAAGATAGTGTGAGTGCCGGAGTTGAATTAAAGACTTTCATACTGTCACGGATATCGATACTGCCAGACGGCAATGCACCAGGGGTGCGCTTGAAAATAAAACTCATGAAAAGGAGAATAGCAGAGAGAAGAGGTGTGAAAATTAAATGTCATTTCTTGACAGGAAAGTCTGAGAATTAATCTGGCAGTGAAGTGTGACAATGTTGTTTGGTGACAAGGCAGGAGAAGACAATTGTCAACACTTCTTCCCTCCCAACGACTGCTGGCACCCAAGAAGTGGGCGCAAAGCTAAGAGATGTGGCAGAGCAGGAGACAGGAGAGAGGGGGGGAGCTGAGTGTGTGAAGAACTGAGTGTGTGTAGATGTGAATATTAAGGTAAGAGCCGGTGAGTGTCTTTGAAAGATAAATATAAGAGGCTGGTATGATAATATTTGCTGTGGATTGTGTGTGAAGCTTGCTGTGTTTACAGGCATTTCCTCTCTCAGTTTAAAAACATGCCTGTCTGGTGGCATCAAGAATACAAAATCTTTAATAGAACATTCTGGAATAAATTTTTGGGGCTTTCAACAGCGAGACACGGGATTCCTACGCAGCCTGGAAAAGTAATGAGTTTGATTATAAACACTCTGGATGAGTTCGGAATAAGGAATCAGCACATAGAAATATAATTGCACTGTAAAAACATAAAACCTTTCCAAGGTTTTGGTAAGGTTTTATGCTTGAAATAACACAAAACTAGCTTAATTAGTGCCACATATAGATTACAAGTGAAATAATCTGCCAGTGGAGCTGTACTTTTCTTTTAATCAATATTAAGGAATTATTGACCTAAAACGAGCTGCTTTATCCGGTGGGAGTTATGTTTGCTAAGATATCTGTAAGGTTTTTGTGTTTTTGCAGTGTGCATGTTCTTCTATCTCTTTCCAAACCATCAGCCTGCAACAGCTGTCGTTTGCTGCCTCACACCTGAGAGTCGTTACCTCATCAGCTCACCTGCTCAAATTACCTGGACAGACACTTGTTCTTTTCTGGACAAAGAATCACAGCACTGATCCAGAACCTGCTTTCCTAAAGAATCCTGACACAAAAATTCACACCTAGTGACGTCATTTTTAAGAAAATTAAATCTACTTCCCTGTTTTATGTTGGTTATTCCACCAAACAGGTTTAAGCAACCGCTGTGAACTGCTGTTAACAGGAACATTAATGCCAAGTAGACAATGTAGTAAAATGACAAAATCAAAAATGATCACTAGAATGTAAGACGGTGCCTTTAATTGTCGAGTTTCCATTCATTTAAATTAGCATATTTTCTTCATCATGACACTTTTCTTCAACACAAAGGTTTTGTAATCAGTAAATTCCTATCAACTGACCACTGAGGATGTAGTTTTTGTTCTTTTGCTGTTATTTGGTCCACACTTCTTATATTTCGTTCACACTGGACGCGTTTTGTGGGTCTAAACCACGTCCGACGCTTCAAGTTGAACATATGTGAACTTTGCTGCTGTTATCTGTTGCCGGTTTCTTTGTACAACAGTGAAGGACGTTGAACGTGTGGCACCAAATATGACGTAGTGAAAGTTTCTGTTATAACAACAGAGGCTCAGATGTCTTTGCCAAACGTTTTCTGTTCAGTTTGTTGTTTGACCATTTCATGCTTCATAAGAAACTAAAATTATAACAATCACACCATGGTGGCTCCATTTATTAGCTTTTCACTCACTCTTCACATATTGGTGGGTAAAAATGGCCGTTTTCTTCAATACAAAGTTCATATGTGAAACGGACTAATGCGTCATTAACATTCTTTTCCAGAGTCTCATCAGGTTGTTTCTGAAGCAAAATCTAATTCCTGGGGCCAAAAAACCACCTGCAGTTCATTTGCAGATTTCGCTTGTGCATCAATCTTGCTTGAAAATACAAAGATCCCAGCTTGGGACTTTTACATAAAAGAAATAATAATAATTAAAGAAGAAGAATAATTAATAAAGAAGAAAACAACATTCAGACATCACATACATTTTTTTAAATGTGACATTAAAAGCCAAATATATGGAAAAAAATAAACATTATGATTTAAAGAATCCAGCTGTTTTTACACAACTGAAATCATCAGGAACTTTGTTCCAGAGCTGAGGAGCATAAAAACTAAATGCTGCTGCTTTTTAATTGTCTTTTTTTTTGTAGCAAAGCCAAGAAATAAAACAACAAAAACAGTCCGTTCTGCGTTGGCGATTAAGCTTGAGAAAACTTGACTCCTCTTTAATCATTATAGATATACTTACTTACTTACTGGCTGTAAGAAATATAAAGTTGTGTGTTATCAGCTTATGCAGGTTGAGAAATGTTGTTGTACTCCATAATATGAGCGAGAACAAACCGCTGCAATAGTTCTGGTTTCCTAAGATTTATTCTAGCGGAACAAAGATGGCGCTTTCTGAGCTGAAAGCCTCATCCGATGCGTCCTCACCGCCGCCGTTCCCTGCTAGCAAGGCGCATGGAGGAGCTCGCTCCTCTGCTTATTAAAGTGATGCAAATGTGAAACCTTGAGACGGATGTCAGTTCATCTGATGCGTCTCATGATCATGTAGCGAGTCTCTCGTTGATCAAAGTCCCCAGTAAGCAGCTAGTTTCCCCATAATGGCCTTATTCGATTACAATGTGTAAAGTACTCCATTAGTCTCTCTGTTCATGAATCATTAAGTGCCGGCTATGATCAGCCGGCTTCATGATGAACTGCAGATGGAGGAAATGGAAACTGCTGCAGCTGCTTGAGGTCATAGGTAGATATAATATTCTCAAAGGCTAAATGAACAATTGCATATTAAGGTAGTCTTTAAAATGAAGAATAAGGAACTGTTTAACTGTACAGAAAATTCATATCAAAACAAAGCAATTTAAGTCAGTTTATTGCATTTTAAATGAAGAAAGTCTCCCAGGACGAAGATGAAGACGGAAAAACAAATTAAGTTTGTCAAAACCTCTCTATTTACTTTAGTGTCATGCCTTCGCAGTGTTCCTGCCTTCATGCAGAGCAAACACAGAGCAGTTACAAGTTGCATATTTGTTCAATGAAAATCAAAAATTGCCTCAAGACAACATGACAGATAATATTTCTGAGTTATGTGCACATTTATTTTCTTCCTTACCCAACGCCCCTTCCTTTCCACTGTGACTCACAAGCCTGTCTCCGTCTCTGCTGTGCTAATGAGAGGGCCGAAAAGATCCAAGAATAAAGAGGACCGGAGTCACAAACCGGCTCAGATGATAAAATCAGGGTTTAAGAAAGGTGGCACAAAAGACAGAGAGGAGGTGAATAAGTTGAAAAGAGGGTAAAAAGAAGTAGAGTGACAAAAGAACAGGCTGTGGCTGCCGCCCAGGCCCGATGCACAGAGCTTAGGAGACTGAAATTGATGAGTTCATCTTCATCTCATTATTGTCATGATGGATCAGATTGCTGACTTCCCTCAAAGGCGGCTTAATGACTCGTTGACACAAATCTGAATGACTGGCTTCACCGGTGGCATCCATTAGTGTGGCACACAAAGCTCTGAGATGTGCTTAAACAGAACTGATAATTACAAAGAGCTTTCATCACTGTAATGAATGAGTACAATAAAGGGACAATTCGTGTAGCATTCACTGCATTGGGTCCCTCCACTGAGGACAGCCTGGGCTGCCACCGAGCTCAGATCCTCTCCGACTCCCGTATGTCGCTCCTTTTGTTTCATCGCTGCAGATTCAGCAGATACAATGAAGGGAATAAGTACCAAACACATGACCATTTTTCTCACTATAGATGTTTCTAATGAGGCTTTTGACATGAAGTGCATTATGGTGGCAGCGATCCAAGCAGAGAAAAAAAAAATCAAAACATAGTCGGTACATTGTAGCAAAGAGAAATGACACAAGGGACAGATGGTGAACACATAAATATGTGGAACCACAATAAATGTAACATTCATCAACATATTAGATGTTTTGATGATTTTAATGATGGCACTTGACAACATTCAATGTTTTATTCATTTTCATGGCCATACAATGTTTTTGTTTTCTGTTTTCAAAGAAAAACTTCAGATTTCAAGTTTATGTTATAGACATAAACTTCAAATTTGAAGGGTTTTTTGTATAGCATATTTCAGCAGCATGGCAATTCAAAGAGCTGTGCATCACAAATTAATACCAACAGTTTAAATCCTATCTGTCTATTAAAAGTGTCCTTTCAGAAGGGTATCCCACACAATAATGGTGCAAAGAGATCTTTAAAAATCTGTAAAACCGTAACTCGGTAAAACAAGCTCATGAGAATGGCTCCAGATGTTTGTCTAAGCTTATAAATGTAACTGATGATCCATTTGGGAACTTAATTTCACCAGTAAAACATCCACATCCAGGTGCTTAAAAAAGATTTCTGGAAGGAGTTAAAAGAATGAAAATGGTTGTTCAAGAATCACTGAGCGATCGCAGGGAGGTTAAGCTAGCTTATTAGCAGGTGCAGTTTTTCTATTAAAATAAGAAATGAATGCAATTACAATGCACACTCACTGCACAAGACTCCACTGGTAAAGGAAAAATACAACCTTCCTGCAAAATAAGTCAGTAAGATACTGAATACTTGTGTGACAGGTTCAAAACTGAACTCTGTGGGTATCATTGTAAACACTGTATTGTTTCAAATCGCTCCAAAAACAATCCTCCACCAGTAAAGTTGGTAGGTGGGAAATCCTACTGGGGCTCTTTCTGCAACTGGAACTGGCAGACTTCATATGTGAGAATAAAGAAATGCACTGGGACATTTTTCAGAAGAATCTGAAGAATAAGGTGGATTTTTGACAGCGAGACAATGTGTCATGATCTCAGGGTGTTTTCTTTTTTTGTATTTGCCTTCCTGATTTTTTGTTTATTCATAATTAGCCTTAGTTTCCAGCTTTACTTTTTATTAGTCTTTCATAGTTTATTTATCTAGGTCGATCTGCTGTTATGTTTAATTATTATTTGTTACGATTAGATTTCTGACTTCAGCTCCACTGTCTCTCTTTCTGCCTGCTCCTCTACCTTCACACATTCACCCTGTTAGTAATCAGTCCTGGTCCCAGTATTAACCCACCTCTACTTCACTCTCTTCTCGTTGGTTTCCTCCATTTTCCTGGTGTTTCCAACTTCCCTGGACTCTGTCTACTCTTTGTGTGTTCTTCCCTGTTCCTGGTCATTGTTTTGTATTCTTTATTGAAACTTGGACTGTGTTCACACTGCAGCCTGAAGTGAACCAATTCCGATGTTCTTTTTGACGTATTGTGGCTTGTATCTGATCTTTTCATCAGTCTGAACAACACAGGTTAGATTGTTTTCGAATGTGACCCAGGTCACTTGGGTATCCGAAATGTATCCGATTCAAATGAGACCTAACGGCCATGTTGAATTCATCTGACCTGAACGTCACTGATACTCGACAAACGTCACTAATCTGCACCCTGATATGCGCAAGTGAGAAGAAAGCAACCATAGAAGACTATAATGAGGATGAAGTTGTTAATATGATGCTCTGATAACTTTAAAATTGTAAACTGTTCTCCACCGGTAGCATCCATGTTTATTTCTGCAAATGCTGAGAACGCTCTCTATGTGTGACGTTATGGCGCCCTCTACTGTGCATGTGGGACACATACAGATCGCGGAAGTGAATGGTCTCGGCAAATAATGCAATTTGACAAAAATCTGAACAATTATTGATTCCAAGTCCATGACTTCAAATAGTTTTATAGAAAGAAGTGACACCACTAGAATGATACAGGCATCTAAATGTTTTTCATTTTCAGTGAAGTACCATTTTCAATGTTCCAGTCCGATTGAAAATGTAGAAGAACTGATGATCTCAGAGGAGAAGATTTGAACGTAGTTTTTGGAAGAGTTAGTTAAAATCGCCTCTTAGTTGTGAATGCCACTAGATCTCTTCTTAGCTCAGGTTTGATTAAATTTCTGTAAATTTGGATAATATTTATTCCCTGTGTAATTCTTGGACCAATTTATTTTGAGCTGTGAATTATTTGACTTGTTACCAATATCTGGACTCAATTTAATTTCAGTAGCAGCATTTGAAACGTATTTACCAAGACGCTTTCAGAACCTGCTCCCTTCTCCCTTGTTCAGCACAATAACAATCTCAAACACAATAAAAAGCCAGGTAAGCAACAAACGGGATAAAGTGACTTCATGAGTCATTCTCGTGTCTTTGAGCTATTTTCACATCCATGGCTCCATGAAATGGCTGTAATAACAAGGCGACGATATTTCAATAATGACTCTGCCTTCTCTTTGGTCCATGCAGCTGATTTCCTCTCCTCCTCTGCCAGTCAACCCCCCTTCTGCACGGTCTGTGTTGTTCCTTGCCTTTGTTAATGCTCTGGCTCTAATGGCCATGGCGTCTGCTCCACCAGGGCTTAAAAACACCCGTCTGCCTCCTCCATCCTCTTACTTATTTAATAATGAGACCACACAAGGCAATGTCTCTAATCATAATGGGACGGCAGCAGAGCCATCTTGGTTGGCATAACGGATCTTGAAGGACTGAGGAAATACAGCAGGAGAAATCTAATTGAGAGGTAAATTAGACTGCTGCTGCTGATTGACTCAAGAATCAGGTGAACTTAAGTCCCCCTGTCAGTGTGAGAGCCGAGCCTCTGCTAAGGCTGCTGCCTCCCATGCCGTCACACGCCACATGCAGCTAAATATGGAGATCTGAAGGTGCTGCTGTGTTTGTGCCAGCACTGCTTCGACATCCTGATGGTTGTCTGGGGCTATGACAAGCCTGCTTCGTTGTTTATTCCTGTCTGTTTGTGCTGGAGAGTTCAGGATCCCATGCCACCTTGTCTCATCTCATCTAAGAGAAAACAACAAATCATTTCTCCCAGTTTGATATGGCGGAGTGGTGGAGGTGGGAAATATTTGTTCAAAGCATGATTTCAGCATGTTTGACCGACTTTAAGTCACTTTCACAAACTCTTTCATAAATACACAATCAGAGAACCACTACATTACATCAATTCTCTCTTTAGCTTTTTTTTGTTTTTTTTACTACAGATCTCTTGGATTTATACACATTTACTTCTGTAAAGCAGTATGTAAACTATACAGAGCTAATCTGTAATAACTGAGTTTCTGTTTGCAGATGTGAAGGCAGGTCCATCTCTGTCTACTGAAGCTCGAACGCAGAAATGTTCAAACTGCTGGATGCAACTTTAAGATGCATCCCTTCTCTAACACACCTGAATCAAATGAACGTCTCTGCAGGGCTAAAATGATGCCGGAAGTGACCAAATGTTGCAGAATGTTAGCTCTGGAGGAGTGGATTTGGTTACCACTTCAACAAAACTGCCAGTATTTTCTGCTCCTTTAATCACTAGATTTTTTTAAAAAGGTGTTAGAAGCCAATGACCAAGACATTTTTAGCAATAATTAGATAGCTGAGACAATGAGGGAAGATACTGCGGTGGCCGACAGGTGCAAATGCGCAGAGAAAACATGCAAACAAAAAAAGACACACGCACAAATGAATGCAGCAAACATGAAAATAGATGCAAACAAGAAAGAGAGACACAAACAAATGAAATGCAGCAAACTAAAGAAAATATGCAAACAAAAAGTGCTGAAAACCGGAAGTGCTCCGGACCACTAGAGGGAGTGGAACAAAAACAGCTGTGTCCAAATTTAGGCTCTGCATCCTTTAAAGCAGGTGTTCAGAAAAGCAACAATGGCAGCGACATTATTTTTGCTGTATTACACTTAAAATTACACAAAATGATTTTTTTGCAATGTTTTTAGGTGAGAATGCAGATGTATAGATCATAAATATCTGCTCAGTTTATCAATAAATCACTTAATTACAATATTGCTCCGATGTTTTCGGACCTGTCTGCTCCGCTGCATTAACATCCAGCTCCCTTTGCCAGCTGTCAGCTGGCCGGAGCTCCAGGTTCGGTACACCGAGAGAAAACCATGTCTCCCGGCAAATCGTTGGAAAAACTCCCGCTAGTTTTCCCCCATGAGTTGAGGTGAAACACAGATATTAAGCCAAGTAATAGCTGTAAAAAATTTTTGGTTCACTAAAGTATTTAATTTATTCCTGAGCCAACGGGTTTGACTGATTAAAGCTAAGCCTTGCTGCATTTCATTTGTTTGCATCTTTCTTTATTTGTTTGCTGCATTTCATTTGTGGTAGTATTCGTTTTTGTTTGCATCTCTTTTTTGTTTGCTGCACATTATTTGCTTTTAGTTTGCATCTATTTTTATGTTTGCTGCATTTCATTTGTGCGCGTGTCTTTTTTTTGTTTGTATGTTTTCTCATTTGCACCTGTCAGCCACCATAAGATACTGAGTAGATCAGGAAACACACAAAACTATCACAAACCAACTATAACAGAAGCAGAATGCAAACCAAATAATAATAATAAAACTTGTGAAAGTTACATGTGATTAATAGAATACAACAATAGGGAAACAGAAAATGTAAAAGCATGCAAAATACTACAAAACCAAGAGCACAAAGAATGAACTGAAAATGGAAACCCAACAGAGAAGGTTTGTGGCACTGAAGCCCAGCAATGTCATCAAACTGGAAACCTTTGTCTATTATCAGACTCCTCAGGACTGCAGAAGCTGTTTACTTATGAATCAGGTTCCCCTACTAAGCAGGCCTGCAAAATGCTTGTCATGAAGTAGCAGGGAGTGAAATTAATCTAAGGGGAACTCTTTCAATAGATGGTAAATTGTGACAATAACTTGCTATTTATTGAAAGTAACAGTAGTTATGGATAAATGGGCAAATATATATTTACTCACAGGACATTTAAGGAACTGCGTACAATTAAAATAATCAAGAATCACCAGGTGGACATTTGAAACTTGGATCTTATAGTGTTAACTAGGGCTATTGCTAACGAGCTGAACGGCAGTTCAAAGGTTAGACATCATGTTTAGACATTATTTTTAAGTAGATAGTAACATTTTGGAGTGTATTTATAGAGTTAAGGGATTTTTAGATGCAGCCTAAAAGTTTTCCCCTCACATTGAGTCACGATTTGAGCTGATGATGCGAGGGAGGGGATGGATAAAGCAGGAAAAAGGGGACAACACTTTGCACGCAGGTGGTTGCACGAGCTTACCAAAAAGCCAAGGAAGGCCAACGACTGTCTAAGGGGATTTAACCATGTTATAGCTTTGATGCATTTTAAATTGACCTCAAGCATACTTTGGAGACAAGGCAAGAGGGCAGAAACACACAAAGCAGACGATCAATTACTATTCTATAATTGGACAGGGCTTTAATGAGGCTGGCGGATGCAGTCTTGTGCACCTTTGTCAGCCGGAGTCACTGACGTGGGTGGCCCAATCAAAGCATGTCCTCATTAGCATATCTTCGCACATGCAACACTGGCCTCCAGAGTGAGCCGCTCTTAAAACACAAGAGTTTCTTCTAGGGTCCAATTTCCAGTGACGAGTGACCTCTGTTCACTTCTGCATGGAATAATAAGTCTCCACTGACATGGGGAAATATGTATTTCTAAAGCTAAGAGATCTGAAAGGAGAAGGGAATTGATTAGATAAGCTCATTGTAAAGATCACTCATGAATAAATCAGAGAATAATAAGAAATACCTCAACAAGAGAAACCTGGAAAAGGATTTCATTTGGAAGAAATTAGCAGGAAGCTTGAAGGTAGCAGCATGAGGTTTGATCAGACCTGAGTCAGTTGCCCACAATAATGTTTACACTCTTCATTCCTCCATGATATCAAACAGCTGCCAATAAATCTGCACCATGTGTGGTGTTGGCATTTTGAATTACTTTCTCATATGTTTTGTTGTCATGTAGTGGAGTTTCCGTTTTGATTATTTAAATGTGCAATATTGCTCTATCTTTCTGTATGTGATGTAGGCAGGGGGTGAACCGGCACAGCTGTTTTTCTTTCCTGTTCGCTTCTGTTTGTGTGCTCAGGGTGCGGAGCAAGCAGATGATGGGAATGCATCATCTTGGGATTATCTCCACACCGTCTCGCTTATAGTTTTTGGACTTTCTCTTTACTGGATGTAAATTCATAGGCCAGGCTAATATGTTGGTATTCTGTGTTGAAACTCGAGATATATAAACTGCATCTGCAGTTAAAAATGTGTTTCTTCTGCTTCTTTTTTGACACTTACCAGCAGATTGACTGAAAGCTTTAATTAAATGCTAATTAATGTAAATGAGTCAAAGAAAATACCCTTGCAGCTTTTGATGCTTCTAAAAACATGAATACTTGGTTCGGTGTGGCATCTAAGGAGCTAAACATGCAGTCTGCTCACTTTATGCCTTGATATTTATATACGCAATTAAATGTCACCCTCTGCAAAGCCGAATAATAGCAAAGTACATCGCAATTAATGCAAAACCTACTCGAGGTTCTGCTACTGTATCTTGCAATATTTTCCAATATGGATGCAGCAACCAGCAATAATAATAAACCAACTTGGGAGATAAAAACATGAATTAGTTTCATGATGTGTTGGATTCACTGTAATTTTTTCTCCCAGTGCAAACAGCAAGCATGTGTGTGGCACCGTATAATTAGGAGCGCTTTGGGGTTCAGACAAAAAGTCAAAGATGCAAAAAAAAATCAAAGAGCCAAACCTGCTATTATTGGATTACAGATTTCCAAGCGATGAAAACTGCTATAATGGGACCGGCTTGGTTTAAAATGACGCTGCCCGTTTGTGGAGTTTGAAAAAGCAAAACTGAACGTTGGAGAAAATGCATTCGAAAAGGAAAAAGAATTAGCTGAATGGGTAAATGTGCTTTCAGACTTCGTTCCTGCAGCTCCCATTTCCAATCTGTGTTTATATAAGTTTTTTAAATATTAAGTCAAGTCTGTGAGATGAAATCAAGTCCCTCCAAGAAACTGACAAACAGCAGGATTTCCCCTAATGTGAGATGAGCCTGGCGGGCCACCAGGCTTTACTTGTGCCCCCACTAGGCTTAGCATTGTTTATTTCTTTAACCCTTTATAAAATGTTAGCATTATTTAAGACTTTATAATTGGTGTTCAGGTGTTGAGCTTCCAATCCTTCAATAACACTTAATTATCAAGTAATACTTTCAAATTTCCTGCCAGTTTTAAACATTTTTAACTCAAAAACACGACGGGCCGCTGGATGAACGACTGCTCTGCACCCAACCACCGGGCTTAGCAGGTTTTCTGGGGGAAAACCTTGAACAACTTGACCTAAAACACAAAAAGAGGAAAAGCTTCACTTTTTTCATCATTTTAGAAAGTAAAACTCATACAGCATATTGATTAATATCCCTAGAGTAAAATATTTCAAGCCTGTATTTCTCATCTAAGTCACTATGAAGTTGCTCTCATTGCACCAATGTAAAAAACTTTGACCTGAACTTTTATGCCTTTTTATTCCTAACATGGTAAATATTATGCCTGAACAATTCTGACAACATGAAACATCCTTTGGCAGATTTTTGGCTCATAAATCAGGTGCTAAATGATTAAAAGATAACTGTTAGTAAATATTAATATTGACGGATAACTATCAAATGTTCATGAGTGAATTTTGCCTCAGGACAAACTGTGTACAGGTGTTAGAGATTTAATGAGAAAATGTTTATTTTTGTGGTGGAAGGCTTGAAACTCGACTCTTAATTTGGAAAACCAGCTTGTGAACGTCTCTGCAGCCACATGTTGATGTAAAATCATTATATCTAAGTCTATTTAAAACACCAAATGTTTATTACATATCAGCTGAGACCCTAAAAAAATTAAAAAATGAAGTATAATCTTTGCTCAACAAGAAATGTAAAAATGCATTCATGCTTTTAAAACACCAGTAAAAATAGGATAAAAGTTCACATTCTTAATGAATCAAATAGGAAGTGCTTTTATTTTGAAAAACCAAATGCGTCTTTGCAGTGGATGAAGTTTGACAGTTTGGGATTAAGAGGTTGGAGGTAAGATTTTTATTTTGTTTGAAAACCTTAAAGCAGCTCAGATTGAAAACCATCCATCAGGTCACCACCACGATGCTTCAGCTATAAGCAGGTCGTTTTGAACCATTAATCAGTCAAAGTCTGCAAAAACATCCAAAACTAATAAATAAAATGCTCCGTTTTAACTGTGCTGTGGTCTTACTCACTGTAAACGCCTGCCTGACTGTGACATTAAAAACAAGTGAACCTTCACTTCTACTGATGCTGATTCTGTGGAGAAACATTACAGAGTTCATATATTGTGTGCAACGTTACCGTGGCGACAGGTTGTTTCACAAAGACTACAGAAACACTAATCATTTACTCAAATTGCTTAAGATTAAGCTAAAGACTTTTAATGAGAGCCGAGTTTAAGGCAGGTCTTTAGAGGGCGAGTCTAAACAAAACAATGGTGTTGCACAAAATCCACTTTTGCAAAATCCAAAGCATTTCTGGAGAGTTGCTTTAATTCTTTCAAGCATGTTTTCTGGTCAGTATTGGACATATTTTCAATAAGTGATGTGTGGAACTGTTTTTTGTTTGGTTTGGGATTCTCATGGTAGAACCCGTGTTTTGTGAGTATGGGTCTGACGCCCCCTTATGGAGTGAAAATACTCTCAAAATATTGTCCCTTTACATTCATTATTCTTTATTTTTCAAGGCATGCCGGAAGTAGCATCATTTAGGATCCGCTTGGACTTCCAGGCTTTAAGAGCCGCGTTCCTATTTGTCAGTTGGGTTTGGTGAAGCGGTGAGCCGACTTCTCCACCTGGCTCCACTTTTCAGACTGACTCCTGTCTGTTTTGTTTCCCCACCTCGACCTTGTTTGACCTTTGCTTTGCTTTATGCTTCTTTTACAGGATTCCCCTGTTTGGACCGTCTGCCATCTTACTTTTCTTTTATGTTTTGTGCTCAATAAGGAGCGTAATCATTGTTAAAATCCGTGTCTCCCTAGTTTTTGTTGTGGGTCAACGAGCCGGGTCGTAACAAATGGAGGAACTGGATAGGCAAGGCGGTCCTGGTGTTTGGCAATGAGTGTGTTCTTGATGTGCCGCCATTCGACTCCATGAGCATCAAGCAAGACAAATGTTTTCCTCTTGAACGACAGCAACTTGACGACCTCCTGTACGTCACCATATCTAGTTGATCAAACATTGCATTGTGCTTGGCCTGATATTTATCTTTGTACTGTTTCTAATTCTTGCCAAACCAGGTGCAGCTGGCCTGCTGCTTGATAGGCATTTTTCCTGGAACCTTAAAAAAGAAAGAACCACAGACAACGTATATGAATGATTATGACCAAACTTCTGCAGAAAGAGAAGACTGAGCAACTCTACTCCTCCGTGTCGATCACAGAACGTTCTGCCGTCTCTCTGCTTGAGCAGGACTTTTATTTGGATTAACAAAAGTCAGAAAAGATAAACAATGAAACAGGCGGCAGGCTGGCTGGCTCTATCTAACACACAGGTCATCTAGTTCTTTAAACTGAAGGGAACAATCAGTTTTCAAGAACACAGATATTCTATACAGCAATCAAAAAGTATCCGCACTGTACGTCATTTACTGATTAGCATTAGACTGAATGTTGATTAACTATCAATTAATATTAGACTGAATATCAACTAAAGTAATATCCGAAATGATAATACCAAAGAATGTCTAACCCTGCTCCTCCTGGTCTTCTCCACATCCTGACTGAGCGTTTCAGGGCTGGGTTGCAGGCATTTGTCCTTGTGCTCCTCCTCTTTGCAGGTGTTGCTGTTCGGGTTGATTTGGATCTGTCTCCACCTTCTGGGATGCTTGTGGTGTTTTGCTGCCAGGCCTCAGCTCCCTTCCTTTTGCGTTTGTCTTTGTTTTTTGTTTTTGCACTTCAACACTCCCGTATTAACAAAAACGACACATCTAAGCATTTGCATTACACCACAGATACTGACATCCACAATCCATTGTTGTTTTTGTTAATAAATATTCCTTTTTATGCACTTTAACCACTGCATTGTTAATAAATATTCCTTTTTATGCACTTTAACCACTGCATTGTTAATAAATATTCCTTTTTATGCACTTTAACCACTGCATGGTCTCCCGTTGGGGGCTCGTTCAAACGGTTTGGTTTGGTAAGTTGGCTCTCCTTACCGTTTTGGCTGAATTAATTGTTTGAGCATTTGTTTGGCATTGGATTTCTTGCTTGTTAGCATTCAGCTCTAAGATGCCGTTTTCCATGCGTTTCATTGGCGAGGGGGGGAGTTTGTGACGTAATTGTCCTTATTTGGACTGGTGTGGTCTTTAGGGATATGCAGGTGGTTTGGATTATGTGCAAACCACATAATCCATCCATGTGTTGTCATTGGAGCCGGATGCTTGTTCCATGGCTTTGATTTTAGCGATATAGGTAAGTGTCAAGTTTTTAATGTGCTCCAAGACTTTATACTTTAGGCTTTAGCGGCGTTTCCCAACAGGGGTTTCACCGTGTTACTAGTGTGGAGATACGGCGGGCGGAGCTTCCCTCTTCCCCTTCCCCTCTTCGGCTCCAGTGGATTCCAGGAATTCCAGGCTGGTCGCCTTTCTTGTACCACTGGTTTCTAAATGCATAAAAACCCATCGCCACGCCTCCAGAAGACTAGGGTTGAGTTTGTAAGGTCCTTCGCTAGACAGTTAGCAGGAAACACTCGCTTCTGTTGTTTTTGTTGTGTATTAAATTGTGTCTTGTCTGTCGTTATAAACCATGGATCAGGCTGAGGCTTCTAATGGTGAAAACCATCTTGGAGATGTCTGCTAGGAGCAGTTATGATCTTGCCTCGAGTGTCACGTGGAAATGTAATCGGCATTTTTAGAAATTTGTTCGAGGTTGGTGTATCTAAGCCTTGTCTAAACTCGTCTCCCTCTTTAATGGCGAGAGTTACCGGTTTGTCCGGTGGCCAGCAACCGGTCTTGTTCAAGTTTCAAGTTCAGTGGAAGGAGAAATGTGCTCTGAGCCTGGTTGTGAAGTGACCTTCTGGTGGAGGAGTTGGCCCACGTTTTGTTTGAGTCCCTTAAGAGCATGGACCATGCTGGGGTTGTTGTGGGTCTGACTCTCCATGAGTTGGTAGTCATTATGTGATGAGGTGAATCCTGGAGAAACTTTATCAAGCACTGATGTGACCTTTTGGTGTTGTGGAGACGTCGGCTCATGGTTGGTTGATGCCCTTTTGGTGTTGCTGGCTGAGAGACGGCAGTAACTTTGAGTTTGGCCTGGACCAGGCGAAGGGTGATCGTGTTGTGGGTGTCGCTCTCCATATTGAGTTGGTCTCTTGCTTGATTACCTGACTTGTGGAGCAACGTTTTGTGGTAGTGGACCACTTGTTGCTGTGACCTTTGTGTTGGGTAACACCAGTTCAGATCTGGTTGGATTGCTGGTCATTTCTTTTGCGAGTGGTAACAGGGTGACTCCTGTGATTTGGCTGTGAACCTGTGGTAGGTCACTTGTGTGTCAGGTCTGTGTTCGTAAGTGGTTTTCTCCTCTTAAGGTACCTTGAGGGTGTTGAAGCAGCAAGAACATGTCCTGCTTCAGTTGCTGTACCGTTCTTTGCCAGTAACAATTGTGCTAATTGACACTATGAGCCTGTAAAATATGATTCCACTGCTTAAAATCTTTGTTCTTGCTGCCAAAGTGACTCTAGTCCTCAGCTCTGATTTTTTTTCTTTTCTTTCCTGATTTTATAAGAGAATTTCTTTTCACCTGAATCAGAGTAAAACTATTTTTTTCCATTTGTCTACAATACTATTTATTGATTACATGAACTCGCCACCAAAATATGTTGAAGTTTATGCTTGGAACAAGACATAATATGAAATATTCTGAGGTGTATTTGACGTGAGACATGAAAACACAAACATAATTTTTCCATGTATTTCCTCCAGTCATTCCTGCTGCTGTTCCTTCATCACTGGCTGATTTATGTGATTGCTAAAATCAGAAAACGTTGCTCCTCTAACAATGTGTTTCTATGGTGACCTCATTAATCTGTTAAGAATCCTCGCAGTCTTTACTGACATTTACGCTCAGTTAACATATGCCACACAAGCTGACAGTTTACACACGGGGAAAGCGAGGATAACAAATGTGGTGCATCTCACAGATGCGGAGACTCTCAGTTTACTACATGACTCAGCAAACACTCAGTACTGACAGAGCACTCTGCATCAAAGCAACTTGAAACGACTGCTCTGTGTTTTTAACATCAAAGTCAACATCCTGTGTTTTGTCTGTGCAGCTGACGCCTCATTATAGTTAGATCACTTAATCTGTAATGTTGTCTCCAGGAAGCAGCCGAGTTTTTATGTTTATGTTGCCTAAAACATAAAAATTGACATTTCAAACTTCACTGTCTGGAAAGTTAGAAGACAGGATGTGGCAGAACCATATGGTCGCATTAAAAGTCTTTGTGTAATTAAATGCTTGAAAGGTATTTGGGTCTTGTGCAACTGCAGCTCTTTTCAAGTCTAATGATCGCTTTTAAATTGCCTTCAATGCGTCGCATCATTTGGTTCTCTTTTTATGTATATTAATATTTAACAGATGGAAATATATTTGTAATGAATCAAATCTAGTTAAATTGAGTTGGTACTGAAAACATTAACTTCTTAATTACAGAGCAGATTTAACAACAATTCTGCCTCAAATTAAGGTTTGTCTTGCACCTGACCTGCTTCCCTCTGCGTCTCTGTGGGTGGTGGTATTTTCTCTAAAGTCAAGCACCAAGCAAGAAAAAAAAATTCACCACCTGGATTTACTAAAACAGACAGGTAAGAGTCTTCCAGTGGATAATTACTGCATGAATGATTGTGTTTCACCTGGCAGCAGGATTCTTTATCTGCTGCAGTAAGTAGGCTATAATTTCTTAAAGACACATCAAATAGTTATTTAAAAATGTTAATCCTTTTCAGAAGGGTCCAGCTGCAGGCATGCAAAGGAAAACTGGAAAGATTTGGGTTAAGAAATGTCCATTGTATTAGTAAAAACTGGAAGAAAAGTTTGGAACTGAAATGTAGTCTGATAAAATCTTGAATAATTGCAGATCACTTTAGGTGAGCTTTTGGTTTTGTGAAATAAAATGGCAGAACATATTGCCATGTTTAAGAATGAGGGCATTTCCACGCATACAATGTGAAAAAAAGACTTCAGTTTGCAAAGAAGCATAAAGACAGGACTTTAGAGCAATGGCAAAGTCATGAGTCCAGATTTACGCTCTTCCAGATTGATGGGCGCATCAGGATGAGTAGGAAGGCAGATGAAGTGATGCACTCATCACACCCTCTGTCCTAGATGGTGAAGTATTTATTTAAAACATATGAGCCCAAAGAACGAGGTCACATGTCCTAAATGATAAGGTTATTCCATCACTGAATTTCTTCTTCGAAGATGACAATGACAGGATTCATGTGGATTAAATTGAGAAGACATTGGGCAGCTGCTTTCTTATCCATCATCTCTTCAAGATCTTGGAGAAAAGTAATAAATGACATTGTAGAAGATTATTGGAATAATGACATGGCAAATTCACGGCGTAGTCAAAGGGTTAAGGCAGAAATGATCAGTGTTTGGATTGTTATGGGACGGTGACATTGTACAAAAGCTGTGGTCTTATTTTGGTTTTCTTACAAGTAAAACCATGAACTCAAGATGCAAGGTATAAAATTTTGTTCACGATGGAAATGTGATGGAAGATGTCATTGTGTCATAAGGTTTTGTCATCATTTTCTCCCCATACCTCATCAGCATCTCCTGGCATCACATGAACCTCTCTCTGCATTTGACTCTCCTAAGTCCATCATGTCATATATTGTGTTGTCTCTGTTCTCGAACCACAGCAACCATCTTAACAGCTGCATGAAACCGTAACGTCTCAGACTGTGTCCCCATGTCCTCAAGCAGTTTAGTTGTTGCTTAACCTGCGAAACTTCTGCAACTAAAAATAGAAAGCAGACCTTGGTGTTCCTGTCTGCACCAGGGTTTTACATTGACTCATCTCCGCTGCTGAATCCTCCCCGGGCAAAGTGAGCTTTATGATGTAAGCTGCATCAAGATGGGAGGACCACAGAACCATTTCTGGTCTGGGATAAGTCACAGCAATCTTAGCTGGAAAGCTTGAGTGTCTGATTGATGTGTATTAGCTTCAAACCATGCGCTGCTGACAGCTTGCAAAGGACTGATTAATGGCGGCTGGGCGTTTGCTCCATGACCTTCATAAAGGTGTCCTATGGCAGATAAAGAACTGGGTGGTTTATGAGGTAGGGCACCAATATAGCCTGAATTAGTGCCCAATATTGTAGAAATTATGAATTTGAAGAGAGTGGGCACTTTTTTAAAACATTTAATTAAATTTTAGAAGAGGGGAGAAGTTTCCATGTGGCTCTCAACAGAAGGTTAATTTGTCCCCTATGACTCTTTTCAAGATAATTTCATTCTTTCAACCTCCTCCCCTTTGGTTCAGACTTTTTCCTGCAATTCCTCTAGTGAGAGTACTTCTTTAGCAAGCGATGCCCTTTCTTGGGATGGTTATAATCGGCTCTCTGTGCAATACTCTGAATACTTCAATCACTGGAACCTTTAGCTTTGCTTTAGTTGCTGCAGAGCTGATAGTCATTTCTACATTCTGAAGTTTTTAAAGGGCTTGATGTTTTCCAAAATCAGATTTTTATCCATTATTATTTTCATTCTGTCTGTAGCTGCAGAGCCCAGTTGACGTTGCCTCATCAGTGAGTCCTCATTAGGCCCGAGTGAGACCAGCTAACATGGCTCCTAATTTTAGCTTTAATGCCAGAGTAATTAATTCTTGGGTAGATTTTAAATTAAATTCATGTTTTATTTACTTTGCAGTGGATCAGCAACCCATCCACGGTGAACTAGTCCTCTCACATACCGACTGCTGCAGAGAGACAGCCAGCCAGTGTGCGGCTGGGAGGGACTTTTTACTTGGAGAAGGTTGATAATTGATGGTGACTCTAAAACATTCTTAATCTTTATGCACATTCAGCTGTCAGGGTACGACTGTCAAATCCCTGTTGTACCTCGTTAATCTTTCCACTTTGAAATTAAAGACTCAAAAATCTATGAAGCAGTTTGTTCCCGTCTCATTTGCTGTTTTGCTGCTACAACAGCTATTTTGTTTTTTTATGCTTTTCTTCATCCACCAAGAACAGAACATTGATTACAGAAAAAAATAAACAGAAAACATAACTTTTCTTGTTTTCTTTCCCATCTGTCCCCACCTTGCTACCAAAGGAAGAAAAAAATCAAATATGAGTGGAAAGCGCATAAACTCACTCTGAGCGTGGAAACAATTAAGCACACAAAAGTACATATGTAAAAATAATAAAACAGAAAATGATTTTTTAAAAACATATTATCAGAAGTTACAGCTCCAAGGATTTACTAACGGCCCACTATGTAGTGATGGGTTAAAACACATCAGGATTAACTTTTCTGATTTTTCAGTTCTGAGACAGGAAATCAAGTTTCTCAAAATAAGGTAGAATTAAGTCCATGTTTTGTGAAATTATTGGACCTTTAATGCATTTTTTTCTTTTCTTGCTTAAAGCTGACCTAATATGCGTCTGTGAATGAGTGAGGAAGTTAGAAAACACGTTTATTAAATTTTTAGATATTTTACTCTGTTCACTTCTTTCAGAATCAGCTGTTTTAGGGCCTCTTGTCACTTTAAATCTAAACAAGTTGCTGCTGGCAAATGGCTGCAAAAAGATGTGCCATTATGCAACTGTTCTGAATAGGAAGTCAACGTCAAAACACTTGTCTTTTCCAGCAGCCATTGTACAGCGTAAAACCATCTGACCAAACGTTCTGGACTCGGTTCGGGTTGCTAGGTAACGGCGCAGTGCCCGTTGATTGTGACTTAATAATTGAGAGATTGCCATAAAACGGCTGGGTGTTTTTTTTTTTTTTTTTTAAATCACTTGTCCTGTCTTTAGAAGCAGTGGAAACCCAAATGGAAGTAAAAAAAGAAGTGCAAAATGTGGATTTTGCATATTGGGTCAGTTTTAAGGCTCAGGTCTTTATCCAGCTTTGGGTGAAAGTGCTGATTTCCACATAATCATGATTCTTCTCCAGTCAAGGGGAGTTGATAAGGAAAAACGTTTTTTACTGACTTTCTCTTGCCTGGGACACTTAAGAACGGCCGTTTCAAAACCGGGTTGTTGTCTTAATAGGGTCTGGAATATTTTAATCCAAAAGTTGTACAGTTTATTACAGGACCAGGTGAGTTAGGTTGACCTCAGCTGACTCTACTGTAATGTAATGGAGAACCTTGAACTGAACTGGTCCAAGACGAGCAGCTGAGGTTGATCAAAGACAAAAAGCTACTTTAACTTCAGCATTTACAGTTAGTTACTTTTTAAAAATCTTTCTGAACTTATGGTTTATTTTGGAGTACAATAATTATTTGATTTATAAATGAATGTAAAGTATAACTAAAAGATTCAAATAACTGCAATAAGATAAATAACTGAAAAGAGAAAAGTCTGGTCAAGCAGAAAACTAAATGACTGTATGAAGCTTGGTACTCTGAAGATTTATGGCATCCATAATTAGGACAATTAAGACTTATCACTTTTTTCTCATTTTCCATTTATTTGCTCTAATATTACTCTATGAATGTGCAGCTATAACATCCTTTGTAACACCAGCGTTTGGTGTGAAAAGTGTTGTAATTTTATTTTTCAGAACAGTTGGACACCAGCGAGCGTAAAAACCAAAGGACACATGGATAGACGTGACATGGGACATATATCTTTAAATGATGCATGCGGATGGCCAAGCAATTGGTATCGCCAGCGTCGCTGACAATCTGTGTCGCTCTTACATAAAACTAAACCTCTTTGCTTCTGTCAGCAACTAATGGGGAAGGACAAAGAAGTCTGAAATGTTTGACAGGGGGTTTAAGTGCAAAGAACGCAGAATAAAGAAAGAAACACCCTGAACAAATGCAAATCTCTCTCTTGGTTAGCCCAAGTAGACAAATTCAAGCCGTTTCAAATCTCAGACCAATCTACCGTTGCAAACAAGTGGTAATCCTTTATTTATTTATTAATAAAATCAAATTGAGCAAACGAGACTTTTCGTCGCGGTCTTGTCTATTATGGCTGAATCTGAAACTGGGGAATTTCTTTTTAAACAAATTGAAGCCAGGTCTCCATGCAGCGGGACATTTTATGGCAGGTTTAGCAAGGAAATCTCAAAGGCTCATTAGATGTCCTCTAGCTGTTCTTGGTAGCAAGAGGGTATCTGCATTTTTTATCTGAAAAGGCAGGCTCCACTCAAACAAGACAGGAGCTATTATGAAACTTGTTCTTGCCAAACTTTAAAATACATTCCACCCAATGAGGGAGACATATTTAATGTCCTTGCCCAACTGTAGGTCAGAGTTACCCCTGATGTTGGCTCCATCCCTGAAGGGTTGTTACCTTGCCTGCGCTTTAAATGATGGGCCACATCATTACCGGGCTCCCGCACCGCTGAGGGAGGAAGGCGAAGGCAGGTGTGCGGCGGGCGAGAAGCAAAGAGCCGCACCTGTGAGCGGCGAAGCTGCCGGGCTCAGCTGCCCACATACGAGATCCGAAAGCAGGGACAGGTGTGCTGCGACAGGGCTGTGTCGGACCAGGTACATCTGTATCTCTTCCGGCGCAACGTGGAGGAGGCGGTGAGTGACAGCAGGTGGGGATGCGGCCCAATTAGAGCAGGGCTGTTGCAGGATGATGAATGGGTCTGACTCCCAGAGCCTCGGAGAAACACATGCATAGGCAGGCTGGAGATGCCCACAGCTGTCTCACTGAATGAGTATAAACATGCTGAGGGGCTCCTCCATACTGAATAATGTGAGCAGCATCTGCAGGTTGGTGTGGCTCCTCTCCCCCTTTCCACTCCTTCCTCACAGACTCTGACAGTTGTGATCTTTCCCCCCATGACGGCTGTTGCCTTGAACCAGATTTAGAGAATCAGGCGGTGTGCGGCTCGCTCCCCGCGCAGATTCTTATACGGGTTAAAATATATGTTGCGCACAAAAGGCTGCTTTTCAAATGTCACGGATCGTCGCTGTGTGGAGAGAAGCTGTTTGAGTTCAATCACTTGTTGCTAGGCGAAATAATCAGTCCAATTCTGTTGAGGAGAAAAGATTTTACTCATAACCGACATATTTCCCTTTTAAAGTAAAATGGACACACACATTGATTTAAATATTAAATGTCTTTATATGAGCTGATATATTTAATTAATTAATATTACATATTTATATGTACAATGCTAAAAGACACAATTTACCCCTTCTTGATTCCTGCCGGTTTTGATTTTTTTCTCCCACTTAACTATTTTACATCTTTAAAAGTGTAACATCAAAGACAACCAGATTAAATACTAAATTAATCAAATGAGAGTTTACCAGACCGACCTGCTCCTTTGTGTAAATTCTCCTAAACTTAACTGGTATGTAAATATTTCTGGGATGAAAAAGGTTTTGAGCTGTAAAATGGTGTAGAAAACTTAAGAAAAAAAATATATTGTGACTAACCCGACCCAATTGACATTATTTCTATTTCCATTTAAGTAAATAATTCATTTTCAGTTCGGTTTCTTTTGCAGTAATGTATGAAACACACTGTCACCAGGCACTTTACAAAAATAAACAAGTCAACATAAAATCCGTTTTCTAAATCTCTGCTTCACTTACTGAGCTGCAGCAACATTTTTATGTTCCATAAACATGTTGGAAAATAAATATTTGTTTTGATTGGTGCAGCTTCAGGATCAACTTACAATCAGAATTATTAAGAACAAATAAAAAGAGTCATGAATTATGTTTAATAATGAACACACACATATCTATTCCCCAATGATTGACTTACAAATAAGAATAATGCATCACAAAGCCAAACACCAGTTAACCTACAAACTACTACTGACAGGGAAAACGAGAATTTTCTTTGACTTGGAGTTAAAAGCTCAAAATATTATTTGATCAAAAGCAAAAACTTAACAAGGTTCTTGCAATATTTCAGAATCATAAAGAAAGAGATGTTGCAGTCTAATTCAGACTTCAGAAGCCAACCTTCATGTAAGATTAGGAGGTAAAAAGTGGGATGAAACGAGCTTTGATCCGCCTGCTTTGGGTTGGAGAGCTACCAGAACAGAACGGGAGCCTTTCATGGAACCAGTATGTTTCCAGTTAGGAAGTGCTGGTCTCTACAGGCGCTGGGCCTTTCTTTTAAATGTTAAATCACTTAACAATTCAAAGCATTTATACCTTTTGTGTAGCATTAAAATACTAATAATATTATTAACAATAATAATATTCAAATACTGCTGCAATGATTCAGAGTAAACATTAGGAACATTCTACATGTGCCATACATTAACAAAAACATTCATTAATGTATGGCACATTTCAGATTACTTCTTCTTGGTAAATGTCCCTAAACTTAATTTTCAAGAAGTCTGTTGATCCTGAAATATAGAAAGAAAAGCAGTGGGGACAGTAGCATCAGGGGAAATGAAAATACTAGTTATTTTAAGTACAATCAAAAGTGACAAGTTGTGGCAGGACTTTTTACTCCACAAAAAGTATTTAATTTCCTCAGGTTTAGGCCATTATGATGCATCTTTCTTCAAAGCGCCAACATGTCCACCAGGATACAAAGCAGTGTGACAGCAGCTTCGGTTCGGTCTGCAGCTCCAGCTGCAGCGCGGAGCCTCTGGGGAGGAGTAATCATGAGGGACTAATTAACCAATCAGACTTCAGATACAAGGGAAGCTATGTAATGTTATTGTCACATACTAAAGGGGCAGCATTATGGATATTCCAGGCACATATTGCCATTTATAATAGAATCAGTTGTTATAAAAATACTGTATGTATCAAACATGACTTAACTTTTTAATTTAACACCTAGAAATTGCGCCTCTATCTCTTTAAGAAACTCAAGGACACCATCTTTACATCCATCCTCTGTCAAGCATTTAACAACATTTTACTTTTTATTTTTTCACCAGCTTTTCGTTGAGAAGTAGTTCATATGATGATCTCAGCAGATTCTCAGTTCCACCTGATGTTTGCTAATTGCAGCTGGCTAGTCTAAAGGAGCTGAGTGGGAGAGTCGCAGAGGAGGGAAACAAAAATACAGGTTAACATTCAAGGGTTGACACGTTAGAAATTACAGTGTTGTATAGTAACAAAGTAAAAAGACTTCACTATTTTACCAAAGTATATTTTGGAGTACTTCATACTTTCCTCGAGCATAACATTTTTTGATAACCTTCACTTTTACTTCACTATATTTCCGAACTTAATTTCATACTTTTACTCCGATACATTTTCAATGTGTGATTTAGTTACTCGTTACACAAGAAAGAGAGAGAGAAACGCTGGTGTTTTGACCCACCTACTGATTGACTGATACAAAGTCGGTAGCTACTGGCCTGGGCTTGTTCATCACCACCAATAGGAAACACCTGTTTCTCTTCTCCCATTAAACACCAAGCAAGTCTGCAATGAGCAGCAGCCACATGTCCCTAATGCCACATAATGACCAGTTTTTGCACCAATAGTTTGTGAAGTAAAGTAATGGTAACGGCTTTTTTTCTTCATGTTGGCCACATTTTCTGAACTGGCTATTTTTCTCATTTTCAGCACTGATCTTACTTGAAGGGAAAACTGAAGGCTTACAAAACTTTGTATTTTCTGTCCTGGACGGGAAATTAAGAAACTGATTCGGTTGTAAAGCAGGTTAAGTTAACCAGTTGTGTTTATCACTTTAACTGTATTTGACAAGTTTACCAAAATATAAAAAATGTCATTCAAACTGCATTTGCCTTGTTTTACTTTTTA
>CAEGAF010028394.1:0-28307 GCA_903067075.1 Micropoecilia bifurca | reverse complement strand
TCGATGGATTATTGATGTGAGGCTCCACAGACAACATTTCACAAGTAAGATGGACATATTATTGTGTATAAATTGAGATTAGAATATTACTTTACTGCATTTATGGCGAGATACCAGCTAATATTAGCGACAGTGTTTGGTGTAATACGGGTTCAGCCCCGATATGAAGGATAACTGAGCAGGGTTTCCCCCAGTGTATTAAAAGGCTGGCGGCCCGCCATGCTTTACTAGACCCGCCGCCAGGCTAAGCGGTGGTTGTTTACCTTTCTAGGAAAAAAAAAAAACGGTTTTTTTTTTTAAGCCGGGCTGCAAGCGTCTCTTTTGTCTTAGCATTTCACTAGCAGAGCAGATTTATTCCTAAAGGATAAGTTGATTATAGATAGGTTTATAGTTTATGCATTTAAACCCGACAGTTTGCGGACCAGTCACACAGCTGGCACCTCTGCGCTTTGCCTTGCGCTGCTGCTGCTTTACCTCAGCGGATCGCGCTGCCGCCTCCTTTCACTCAAACTGGACACAGGCTGACCTGTATGGATGTTTACATAAACCTACTGTGGAGAATTATGATCCTTTGGAAAACTCTGGGTAAAAGTTCTCCAAAAACTCTTCCATTGATGAGGTAAGATCTCCAAAGAACGAGTTGGCTCTGGTTGCACAGCTCCATGTGAACCGCAGGTCATAATTTGTAGCGAATTCCGAGGCGCGTTGTGAAGTGATGAGAATGATTTATCCTTGTGAACGAACAATTATATGTATTGTTTACATCTCAACACGCTGCCCAGCGTGTGGCTCTGTGTCTGTGGTCCCGGTTGGCCGGAGCGTTTGTGGATAACGAGCAGCGCTAACCTCATCATGCTGGTTCAGCTTTCGCATTCTCCTCAGAGTCACACATCACGCTGATTTTATATTATTTTATTATTAATTTTAGTATTATTTTTCCGGTTACACGACGCATCAAACCATTTGAAATGCATTGTCTACTTAGAGTTAATACGCGGCCGCACAGAGATCTGAGAAACTCGACCCATAAACTCGACCAACCAAAATAGTCTCTGTCACAATTATTAAAAACTCAACAGACACGAAATCAAAGAGCTACTAAAGTCACATTAGCAGCATTGAATTAAATCTCCCGTTTGTTGTATAGCAGATTACAGGGCCGGTCCAAGGCTGTATGAGGCCTGGAGCAGAATTTGACTTATGGGCCCCTTTTGTTCCTAAAAATATCAGCACCTCTAACCGCTTCTGTTTTAGATTTAGTGAAATATGGGAGAAGGGAGCAGTTTAATTGGCCAGCCTAAAAAGGTATTTGTAAATACAAAGATTGAACTCCAAGCATCAGATTGTTGCTAGGGTAACAAAACAATCTAACTATGAATATTGTTCTTTTAAGTTTTACTAAGTAAACTTGCCAACTCCTTAAAATCTTGAATCTAAATGTTAAACAATTTAAAATATTTTAATTTATGAATGCCTAAACAATTGAATAAAATTTAACAGCATTGATAATCTCAATAAACAAATGTTACATTTATGCATCTGTGGTCCGTTTTAAAATGTTAGTGTTTATGGGGCCCCTGAAGCCCTGATGGAGCCGCTGACCTAATTTGGATTAAACAGAAGTTCAAATTTGTTGTTTTTGCACTAGTTGTGTGTTTAAATAGCATTTCACTGGATATATTTTCCCGTAACATATAATTGCACAGTAATACTTTTGCATTTCCTGTCAACATAACATCTTTTAATACATAAACACGGTAGACCGACTCGACGCCCCGACCACCAAGCTTAGCAAGTTTTCTGGGGGAATCCCTGCATAGCATTTAGTTTTTATTGTCTTATGACTTGATTTTCTTAGCAAAAAGTAAAATCTCTGGATCCTCTTCCAACTGGGAGTAACTTCAGTGAATGAAGAACAAGTTTGTTTCACCCAAAATCCACCCGACACACACACACCTGCAGTTTCTGTTAAAGTTTCACATTGAAAGAAACTGATTTAGAAAACTGTTTCTTTGGCCTGATGTTGTCAATTATGCTATTTAAACAAAACATTTTGGTCTTTAAAATACCAACAATTCCACATAACTTTACATTTTGGCCTGGCTGATGAGGTCATTTTTAAATATTAAATGATCAATATTTTGATCAGTTGCTCAGCACTTTAGTTACCCTTTTAACCAAATACTTTTTTACTCTCGAGTCATTTTTTTGGACAGGTAATTTTTTACTTTAGCTTGAGTAAAAATATGTTGAAGTAGAGCTACTCTTAGGTCCTCTGCCCACATATGGTTATGAACAGAGTAATGTGTCCAAACTTGAGTTTAAACCAGTGATATTTAAGGATCCTACCTATTCGGCTGTAGCAGGCATGACAAGCCTGGCGAAACTCGTGAGTGGCAGCCAGAGGATTCCTGGAGAGAAGAGAGAGGTTGGTTCCTCCCGGTCCATTCTGAAGGAGATACAGATGACCACAGAATTAGACGTACTTATAATCACAACTAAAACCCTAAAGGAAGATTTTTTTTTAAATGGAACATAAATGAGCGTTTTACTCACCGTGTGCCCAGAGCTGTGGTTGCGCATTCCAGGGATGAAGCTGTGACAAACTCGTCCCCCTGCAGACAGAAACAAGGACAATGATATCAGACGGTATGTTGCAGTGATGCTGACTCACCTCTGATGACAGCAGCACACCAACATAAAACACTGCGACCAATCGAATTCATCCGCCACAGCAACTGGGAGCATCACTCCCCTAAACCTCTGCACATTTTGTCACATTACCAGTATTTAATTATTTATTTATTTCAAACAGGTTTATAAAAACTAAATAAAAAAAACAGCAAGTAACCAGCAGGACAAGGGATGACGTGCATAGAGTCAAAGACAAAATAATTAGCCTACCACGGCTTTCCTGTTTAAAAAGGAGCAGGAAGTGAACACTTATTTAATCCTGCTCACGTATTAATGAAATGCATCACTTACCGACTCAGTAATTATCAAAAATTTGTAATTCAAAACATGCTTTGGTATTCATATGCCTGTTCAATTTACTGTGCTAAAAGCACAATGGTAATATTATGTCTTTATTTAGGTAATGTAACAAGTTTGAGTATTGGTACATCTTTATTCTGATAATTATCAATCAACTTTATTTGTATAGCACATTTAAGTAACAAGGAGGTTCAAAATGCTTTACCTCATAAAACAACATCATAATTAACACAAAAATAAATTTTTTTAAATATTCCAACGCAGAGTTGACCTGAATTCAAAATCCAAATAGAAGCCGTAAAACAAAATGGCGGCCTTGGGCACACTGACATCTCTGAACTATGGAGAACCAAGGCGTTCATTGGTGTGAAAATAAAAGAAAAACACACATAGGCCTATCATGGTAATGAATTGTTTCAAAACCTTTTGACACTAATTTAGTGGAAATGACTAATAATACATGCAATGTCCTGATAGATACACCTTATTTTCAAAAGAACATGTTACACTGGAACTGATAAACTAAATAAACAAAACAACCAAAAACAAAAATAAAATGGATTCTCAGTCTCCATTAACAAAAAACATACTTGAATAAAAACTAAACAACATAAAGCCAAAGTGGAAATAAATACTGCATTCAACCAAAAGAGTGCAGATTATGAAGTCTGTATTGCCCTTCAGTAATCTCTAGATTTAAATAGAGAAAACGGGCACATCCGACTTCCTAATGAAATGGTTCACACCACATCATTTTTTGCCCCTATTTTCCCCTTATGACAATCTTAGATCGTTGACGATCATCCTGCAGTGTGTGGCGGGTTACCAGGGTTTCCCCCAGTGTATTATAGGCATTGCGCCACCTAGCGTTTCAGCTGTTTGGGATTCCCCTCGGTAATTTCCCCTCAGAAAGCAGGCGGTTGATCCATGCTTTCTGATTGGCTCGGTTAAGTCCTTCCCGCTCTCAACGGATGGCACACGCACATGCATCAACCCCATGAACCGTTATACCTGGATTTCTGTCGGCTACTGTGTCTGTCATGGTTTGAAAATGAGCCGACAACAAGTGTAATGTGCGCTGGACATTAGACTAAGGAAATGAGGAAGGAAGGGTCAGTGGAGAGGACCGAAGCTGAACCTTTTTTCATTCAGTGTCATCAACAGAAAGAAAAAAGGCCGGAAGAGGCGATAAAGATGATAATTAAAATGAGGTCGATAGGTTTAATTTATCGTCTGATTAATTGATTTATCGTTTATCGCGACAGGCCTACCCACACAGAATTTCCTGAAATAAAATTTTGAAAAAACAAGAATTTGATCAATGAATCAAATGGATTTCCCACCCAGCCCCATAAAGACCTGCATGGCTCACCAGGTAGCGTGTACTCGGACAGAGAGTCCAGCCCTCCAGCAGTGACTCCTTTCCCTTCGCCATCTGTGGCCCCTGGAGAAAAGCTGCCCAGTGCGTCCTGCGCTTGGGTGGAGCCCTGGTACCGCGCTGGTGGGTACGGCTCCAAGGGGGGCATGTCGCTGATGGGGGAGCTGAAGAAGGCTGGGGGGAGCTGGGCCGACGGAGCCGGGAGGCTGGGCGAGTACGGAGGCCGAAGACCGACGGCCGTGTTGGGAAGGTTGGTAGGGATGGCACCTTGGACCGGACTCTGGGGGACGGAGACGTACGTAAGCAACGAAACTGATGAGCTCATGAGCTTAAAAGAGGGGAGCTGATGATCTTAACATTTGCTTAGTGTGGCATTAAAAGGGTTTCCTCCGGTGTATTATAAGCCTGGCGGGTCACCAGGCTAATGGTGCGTTCACACCAAAAGGACACATTTTGCTCTACACAAGCACTTCTCAATTCCAGTCTTCAGTCCAGCCTGCTTTAGATGAGCCTCTATTTCAGAACAGCTGGTCCAAATCATTCCATTACCTTTTCTGCAGCAGTCAACTGCTCCAGACGCCTGTTAACTCACCCACAGATTCAATCCAGGCGTGTGGCAGAAGGGAAACATAAAACACATAAAACACATAAAACACATAAAACACTGCTCTACGCCTGGCGTTATTAACGTCTGGTTTACATTCTGGTTTACAACGGCGCTCGATGCACCTCCACATAGACTCTGAATGTAAAGCTGAGTCGTCTGACACTCATAATGCTTTTTTGGTGTGAACGCACCATAAACATTGTGTGTTTTTTATTATACATCAGTACCAGTGATGGCAAAGGCAGATTAAATTGCTTCTCTATGAGATTCATTGTCCTTCCACAATAACTGGATCAGTATGTGACCATAACATGGTCAGTATGTGACCACATAGGGAGACTGAGGTCAGGTGTCTTATTATTCATAACCACTTCCTGTCTTTACCTCTCTACACGCCATCAACTTCAGCAAATAAAGTGGCAAGTCACAAATAAAAGATTAAAACCTAACTCAAAAACATGAATGACTGACTGGGCTTGGCGAGTTTTCTGCAGGGGAAACCCTGATAAAGTGTCACCAGCCCTCCATGATGACTCGGTTTTCTTTGCATCCTCACCTCACTAACTTTTTTTGGCATGCAGTCCAAGATGCTGTCCAGTCCGTCCTTCATGACGCTGCTGCACTCGTCCATGTGCTCCGACACCGGGACGGAGTACGGCATGGGCGGCAGCGTCTGGCTGCTGGGGCTCTCTGACAGCTCGGTGCATGAGGTCACCACCGTGGTCGTCGGGTCGTCGCTCACCGGAATGGGCGTGGCCAGAGGGGCGGGGATGCACTGCGCGTTGGACAGGTCCGCTGGAGTCCGGAGACAAGGGGAAAGCATTAACGGGAATGCCGGGAGACGGACTCGGATCGATCGGGCGCCTCATACCTGGTCCCATGTCGCCCAGGGACTCCAGGCCATTGGAGGACATCTAAAGAGCAGGAAAACGTCAGGTTTAAGTCGCTGCGTCACAGATGTAGGGTTCTGGGAGTGAGTAGCACCTACTTCTCCAGTGGGCGGGGAAGTCTCCCCCAGACTCTCCCCTTCTGTGGCGGTTGACTCGGTCTGGGGGCTGACGTAGGCTTTACGGCCCTTCAGACCCAGCTTGCTGGCCAGATCCTGGGCCAGATCGATGACCAGCACATCCTGCAGCATCAGGCAGAAAGAGACCGTTAGGAACGGGTGTCGATGTTTTCTACTAGTAGAAACGTAACAGAGCTGATGTGTTCAAACGTTTTGGCATAGCAGCCAAAAACAATCCAATTCGTTTTAATCATAATGAAACCTATTTTATGATTTTATTTACCTGTTAAGCAAACTAAAGCACACAATATTCAGACCATATCCCAACATTCTCAGGTTTATCATCTTTTCTAGATTTCTTTCCTGTCTTTTTAGCAACAACAGCAGGATTTTGCTCTCTCTTGCTTTTATTTTGCAAAGCTATTCAGCTTCTATGCGCCACAAATCTGGAACAAACTTCCAGAAAACTGCAGAGCAGACAAAAAACAGAGTTCCTTTAAATCAAGGCCAAAAACACACCTGTTTAGAGTTGAACCAAAAGAAATGGATCTCTGACCAACATGTTGATATGTATTGATGATTTTGATAACAGCACACATCATTATCAAACTGGTTTCTCCATTGGTGCCTGTATGTCGTTTTTATGACTTTCTATTTTTGTATTTTTATGACGTAAAATACTTTGAACTGCTTTGTTGTTAAAAGATGTGATACAAATGAACCTGATTGATTAAAAGTTTGCATCTTAACTAAAGCAACCGGATGCTTCTGGTAATCCTGCCGCAATAAGACACTAATCAATTAATTGCATGGTAAATTAAAATGAGCTTGATCATTTCTATTCTTGATCATTTCATTCTAATTTTTTTGAAGGGTGAATTTGTTTAAAGAGACATCATAACCAATTGTATTTATGATTTTTGTTGTGTGTGGCTTCCACTTCCCACTTGTTGTTTTTGGTTGTCATGTTTTATTTTGAATAGTAAGAATATCTTCTGGTTCCAGTGTTAAGATTTCTTTAAAAAAAAGTTTATGATCTTTGAGAGAACTAACTTGTATTGTCATGCTATTATCAATGTATTACTTTAAAATGGTCTCAAAGCAGCAATTTAATAATTTATCACAGTAATTACTGGGACAATTACCTTTATTGTGACCGACAGGCCTATTTTTGACTTCTATTACTAATAAATCAAATTAAATTAAAAGGCAAAACCTGGATGAATACTTTGTGCTGCACCTCACATTTTAAGATTTTAATTATGTCTTTTTTCAGGGAAAATTTCACCCTAACATTAATTTTACATGTGCATCTGCATCAGCCGCCTGAACTGGGAAACCAAACTTAGGAGATTCTTGAACTGTGATCAAAGTCTTGAAATAAATCAGCAGTGCTTAGGCTGCAGAGAAAAAGGGGCCAATTCTCTATCGACCGATCACTGATCTAAAAAAATTAAGGAAATTAAGATTTATCGGTGCACCCTTACTGAATATATTTGCCGGAAACTGTGATAAAAATATCGCATACATACCTGTGGTGCTGTCAGCAGACATTTGGTTCCAGTCTCGTAAGCCTCTCTGAGCCGCCCCAGCTCCCTGAAGCAGAGTGCCTTTCGGTACAAAGCCCTGCGGCTGCCCTCCGACACACACAGTGCGCTGTCACAGTCCTGAATGCCCCGCTCATACTCCCTCTGAAGAGGTCAAAAGAACAGAGACCATCAGGTTTTCACATTCAGAATACATTTTTTGTAGATAATCCACTCTGCCCGTTTGTATTCGGCTTCACCATCTGGTAGAAGGCTGCGGCTCGGTTAACGTAGAGGCTCTCCAGCAGCTCATGTGGGATGATGACGGCTTCGGCCTGCGCGTAGCGGGCAACGCTGACCCCTTCCCCGTACTGCTGAGCCGCCTGACGCCAGTCGCCGTCTCGGAAGCAACAGTTCCCCTCGTCGAGCAAGTTGCACACCAACTGCATCAGGAAGGCCTAACGGGAAAGTAGGTAAAGAACAAAAGTGCAATAGGTATTAAATAGGTCAAGGTGGAAGAGAAAGAGAAAGAAACAATTTGCAGACAAGAATCAAGTTTGACCTCGTAACTCTCTGGTTCAGGAAAGGGCAACGACGACCTGGTGGACGGGAGAGTGAAAGCATATTAGGATTTCAATGCGTTTAGCGTGTGGTTTGGGTATGGTGTGAAACTTTGGGTCGGTTTTATGCTTCCTACTGGATAAAGCTCATTGCCCTCTGGATCTCTTCTCTTCGCCTCTGGCGTTCTGGATCCATCATCTGAGGATAGAAACACGTCTGACTCCAAATGGCTGAAAACTCCACAAAATGTGAACAATCTGTTCAGTTTTGACACAAACGTGATTTGGAAACAACTTTTATTCTGAGATGATGGAAGGCCTTTAAATAGATAGAGGCTAAACAATCACAGTCACTGTCTACAGCTACTGATGACGTTAGTTAGCTTAGCTCCATTAACCATATGAATCACCACATGTATGCTACTAGTTCATTAAAAATATATACAACTGAAGGCAGATGATTTTAAATGGCAACAACATCTTAGCAACATTTGCTAATGTAAGTTAGCAGATCACACATATACGTGCGTGATCTGCTAACTTACGTTTTACACTGACTATAAATAAACAATATGAATTGAGAAAGTGGCTAATTCAGTTACCATAAGCAACTCAGGTGGGGGACCTGAGTTTACCTGGCGGGGGTTGTTAGCCAGCTAATGCTAATTGCTAATTTTGGCTAACTCAGATTTAGCTTTAATGAAGAAAGCAGTAAAGGCTTGATATCGCGTTCAGCACCAGCCGCTCTGTAACTAGTGTATTATCTAACACAGCTGAAGAGTTATCCCGCGGGATTTAACTAACGTTCAAGTAAGTTAGTTGGCTAAATTAGCAAAAGCCCTTATAGAGCATAGCATGGCAACTCACCGAGAAGTTACTGCGCTTTTCAGATCAGGGTTAGCTCCCCGATGCGTTGCAGACAAAGGCTGGGGAATCTGGGTGACCGAATATCAGTCAATAACCAGGCACATTTTTGTACGGTGAGTATCCGTGTCATTGGAGAGTGGAACCAACACCAGTTTCTCTGCTTCAGTTACGAACTGGACTGGCTTCCTCACGTAGCTAGCGGCTAGCTGCTACAGCCAGTGGGTAAATCGCAACAAGTTTCCAGATCCGGTTGCTACCAGAAGATGGCAGCAAAACCTCTCAAAGTTTTAAAAATCAGGGTTTTCCAGGTAGTTTAAACTGATATATATGGACGGTTAAGCCAGAGTACAGGGAAACCACGTTTAAAGGATATATTATTTCAGTTAAAGTTAAAGGAAAAGAAAAGATTTTTCGTTTCTTGATTAATATCGGTCGTATTATGAGACTTTAGAAAATATGTAGCAGAAGTGTGATGAATGTCTTATCCTGAAGATGGTGACGATACAACAAATTCAAGACTAAGTTCCCTTAAAACCCCATAAAGAAGTAGGAGAAACACCTGCGACTGAAAGGAAACCATGGGACAGTTTAACAAAAGAGCCAGCAGATGGCGCTAACGGACCTGTTGTTTGAGCTGCTTGACAACGACGCTGACGAAAACATGGAACTGGGGCGGCGTGACGTCAGAAGGTTTAGCAACGGGCACGCCGCGCGGAAGCAGCGCGTGTTTCTATATTCAACTTAATTGATAAGTCTTTAAAAGGTGAGTTTAATTAATTGTGATGTTCTGACGAGAGTTTATATTATTGTTAACGCTGAGACAGAAAATCCGACTTCGGCAAGTCTGTCCAAATGGCTTTTTTTTATTTTTTATTGCTGCGCACTTACCGGTAGTTAGCACCGGTAAAGATATTACAACTAGCTTAGACTTATTCTGGGTGTCCGGTTTCTCCATCGGCTAACTGATAAATATTCGCATCACCTGACGCGGTTTTACGTAGTAGAACTTCTCTTCACTTCCCCTCCTTTCTGTTCGACTTTTCAGCAGGTATAGAAAGAACATGGCCTCAGATGACATCGCTCAGCTGGCTGACGCTCTCTCAAAAACACACGTTGGCGATGGAGAGTTGAGCTTTAAAGGTCTGGGACTGAAGCTCGACGACTCGGAGTCAGGTCAGAAGACGTGACCTTTTCTTTTCTTTTCTTTGGAACTGTTGTAACTGTTGTATTTGTGTTTGACCTCCTGCGGTCTGACGGGCTGCTGTCGGTCCCAGTGGCGGAGCTGCGCCGCAGGATCGAGCGGTTCCCGGGTCTGACAGCCCTGCGCCTGGAGGGAAACACTGTGGGAGTGGAAGCTGCCAAAGCCATCGCTAAAGCTCTGGAGAGCAAAGAGCAGCTCCAGGTACGCAGCGCTTCATGTCTCACTGTCAAAGGAAAACACGACGGATTTCACTGGATCTGCCTGGAGGTTTGCCAAACACTAAGACTTTAATTTTAAAAAGATTGTAAAAGAGGTTTATTACTTTAACTGTGACAGTTACCTAACATTTTTAATGTTGGAGTGCAAAAGGCTTTTACACCTCACTGTAAAATGGTCATATAAAAAAAGTGTTTTTTTTTTCCTCTGACAAGATTTTAAACGCCTCATTTACAAGTCATGTTTTTATAGCAACGTGTTTACAGAAGAGTGTTGGTGTTGGTGTGAAGTGGTAGTGATGAGTTTTTGACCAACAGATCATGGCCGGTCAAACAAAACTCGTCCAGCCGACGTTTTGTTTCCTTCCTGTTCATGTCGTGTTTCACTCTTTATCCCAAAGATGCGTTTTCTTCCTGTTTAGGCCCAGACTTGTGTTGATTTTGTCAATCATTGGGTGTTTCAGAGATGCTACTGGAGTGACATGTTCACAGGAAGGCTCCGCTCTGAAATCCCCACTGCTCTGGTGAGAAAAGCTTCATCCTTTCTTTACCCCCCCACCCCCCATCATTAATGCTCCTGCGTTCATTAGATGTGTTTGAGTGGTGCACTGATGAGCGCTGGTGCCCGGCTGACTGAGCTGGACCTGAGTGATAACGCCTTCGGGCCTGATGGCGTCAAAGGCATCGAGCAGCTGCTGAAGAGTCCCTGCTGCCACACGCTGAGGGAGCTGAGACTCAACAACTGTGGCATGGGAATAGGAGGGGGGAAGGTGAGTCCGCGCAAAAGACGGCATCTTTCAACAACTGAACACAAACTAGAGGGGTTTCTTTTCTTCTTTTTATACCAACAGATCCTGGCTGAAGCTCTTATTAAGTGCCACAAGAAATCAACAGCCGTCGGATCGGCTCTGAAGCTGAAAGTGTTTGTTGCGGGGAGAAACCGTCTGGAGAACGATGGGGCGAGTGGCCTGGCCAAGGCCTTCCAGGTAGACTAACTGAGCTTTCCATCTGTTTCTTTATAATGGTCACATTCATGTTTTACATGTTTACATGTTACTAACATTTTAAATAAATTATAAGCACATCACAAAAAGCAATAAATCCATTCATGGCATAATTAATTAAAATGAACATGATCATTTCCATTTTTCCAACAGCCAGTAGTGAGACGCTCCCCGTTAATATCACAGAAAAGCCGCCATTTTGAGAAAAGCTGCAAACATTTGACACTCGGCAATAAGTAGTTAGGTAGCACTTCTTGCCACTTCTGCCTGTTTTCCCCGTCGAAGTGGAATGATGATTATTTTTTGAAATACAATTTTGTTTAACAAGATTTTATAGTCCAATTTAGTTATTGTTGTTTCGGTTGTATTATTTAGTTATTTTGGGAAATTTAAAACACTTTCCAGTTACAAAGCAATTTTAATTATTGTTGATTTTGTTTTATATTTTGTATATTTAAATGTTGTCCAGTGTTGAATGTTGCTTAGAAGTGAAAGTTTTGTTGTTTTTTCTATGAGTGGACATACTTTGCCCAAAAACAAATAATAAGCTGTTATTATTATTATCATTGTATTTGTTGAAAATGGTCTCAAAATAACAAGATTATTATTTATCACAATTTATCATTCAGCAAAATATTTTATTATGGCAGGACTGGTTATTATAGAATATACTAAGTTAAAATCTTGCTACGCTAACCTGGCTACAGGTTTGATTTTGTCGTTGCCAATAACCGTTGTGAAGAAAATATATTTAAAATAAGCTAGCTTTAAAATTTAACATGACTTGATTGAAATAGCCTAATTATAGTTTTAAAATGTATAACTTATTCTGGCCTATTGACCTTTATTCTACCTGTAGTTAAAGCAGATTGTTTGCCAAGATCTTTGATCTGCCCTCAGTAGGAAGTTCCAGCTTTTCACACTGATCTGTGAAAGCCATAAAACAGCAGGAGTTCGGAGAAGCTCTGCTTCCAACTTACTTAGACACTGGGGACAAATGTCTTTAGAGAGAGGGTCAGAGACGGGTCCTGGTTGGATGAGCAAAGATACGCCTTATTTGAATAAATTAAAGAAAAGAGGATAAAACTTTCCACACAGAGTAACAAATCAGATTTTGCTCTTTGCAACTTCTCCAAGGACGTCTTTGCTTTTTGTCTGTCGCTTCCATCTTTTGTCTTTTTCTCTCTCAGGTAATTTTATGTGTTTTTTGTGCTCTGAGGTTTCTGATGTTTTGTGATTTTCTGGTGATGGTTTGCATCTGTCTTGAATAAATGCTGATTATTGTGATACTGTCATCTCTATGTGGCTTTTGTTTCCATGCGTGGAATCATTGAATCTGGAAGCACAAGAGACTATAACGAGCCAGAACTTAATGATTTTATTCTTTTTACACTGTGCTATGGTTTATAATATATGTTATAATCTAAGCTGATGGGCAGCCTGGAGGAGATCCACATGCCTCAGAATGGAATAAACTACGCCGGTGTGACGGCGTTGGCTTCAGCCATCCGTCACAACCCCGAGCTCCGAGTCCTCAACTTCAATGACAACACCTTCACCAAGAGGGGAACGCTGGCCATGGCCCAAGTGAGACCTGCTCCTTTAAAAGGATAAAATAAAATAAAAACTCCCTATCAGAGGCATCCATTTTGTACGCCGTGTGTTTAAGCCACGCCCACCATGTTTACTCTGCAGGCTCTGAGGCACCTCAGGAACATCCAGGTGATCAACTTCGGCGACTGTCTGGTCCGGTCCGAAGGAGCCATTGCTCTCGCTGCAGTTTTGACAGAAGGACTGCCGGTCCTGAAGGTGAGTGAAACATCTGGCTCCCCCTAAGCCAGAACCCTTGATGATGCTTCATGGTGCTGAGGCGCTTCACGGCGCTCTTGTGTGTCTTCAGGAACTCAACTTGTCATTCGGCGAGATCACAGCAGAGGCGGCTCTGGTGGTCACTCAGGCCGTCAGGGACAAACCTCATATGGAGAAAGTCAATCTGAACGGTACGAGTCAACACCAGCGGACTGCACTACCTGTGGCTAGGCCACCTGGTCACATTTTAGATAGAACTTATTTATGTCTTTAAGCTATGACTATAAAGCTTTAAAATGGTATGGAACCAAACAGGTTAATATGAATGAAGTTTAAAACTGCATTTTAACAGGTAACTGTCTGGGTGAAGACGGCTGTGATGTCCTGAGAGAAGTTCTGGACAATGTGGGCAAAGGAGACATGCTGGCCTCACTCAGGTAACACATCTGTCCAACACTTGGTCGTCATGGAGATGATGCTACGCTTGCTTCTGTAGTTTTAAATCCATGAGCATGTGAATAGTAGCATTAAATGTCATGATTAGTCAGATTAATTGTGATGAATAAATTAATGAAGTAACTAATCTTTAACTAATTCAATAATTGGGGGATACAGACTGGTGAAAGAACTGCACAATGTATACATTTAGCATCTAGAATTAAAACAAAAAAAATCTATGACTGTTAATCTGTACTGTAATATTGCCCAGTGGTAGATTTAGCTTCACTTATTTAGGTTCTGTAAAAAACATAAAAGAATAAAATACATTTCCATGAAAGTTAAAACGAAAAATCTGAAAACTGCCAGTTCTGTTAGTCATATGAATAATTGATAGGATAATCCATCCATTCATTCATTGATCTATTGTTTGTTTTTTTACTGAATGAGGAATAAATAAAAACACTGTCTTCTTTCTCTATTTGTCTGCAGTGAGGATGAAGGTGAGCCAGACGATGAGGAAGATGAAGACAGCGATACCAGTGATAGTGATGGCAGTGAATGTTATGAGACGGATGAGTGTGAAGAAATTGTGAAAGAAAACGGAATGAACGGAGGAGAAAGCCCAGAAAAATCTGAGAGCCAAGTACGGAAAGTAACCTGCATAACCAATATGTCCAACATTAGATTGCCACAGCTTCTTTTTTTATGAAATCACTTTGGAAGTCTTGATTTAAAAATCATTTATTTTTCTAAACCCTCAGGCAGAAATCCTGTCGTTCCTCAGTAACCCCTCGGCAGAAAAGTTGTTTCATATGAAGATGAACCTTCAGCAAGAGGCAAGTTTGTTTTCCTCTATTTATGCAAAATGTGTTGGTAAAATCAGTTCTTAAATATCCATCCCTGTTGTCTAGGTTAATGTGTCTGAACCAAACAAAGCTGCTGAGCTCTTTCTGAAGATTGGCTCCCTGCACAGCCAGGACGCTGAGGCTGTTTTTGAAGTCATTGGTAAAACCACTTGTGAACTACAAGTTTCATACAGGAGCTGAAACCTGTATCAAAAGACATTTTTGCTTTTGCCTCCAGACACGAAACAGAATTTTTCCTGTTTCGGCTCATTTTTGATCAGCAAAATTCCCTGTTAAATATTTTCGTTAACACTTTATTTGACAGCGTGTGCATAGGACTGACATGACTCCTGTCATGAACTTGAATGAGTCTTTATGAATGTTTGACTGTTGTCACTTAGTAAACAGTTGCACTTTTACTGCAAAGTTGCTCTAAAAGTTGCCTTGAAAGTTAATTAAAAGTGCCAACTTTGCATTAAAGTGTCATTATTTGCTAAATAATATATTGACCCAAATGTATGATTTGGGTCAAACATTTGTGTACACAAGCTACACCCAACAGCTTTCTGGAGGTTTTGCCCAGTTTCCTAGTTGCTCATCATGCTAGTGATAGTGCTCATGCTAACTTTAGCCTTATAAGTAAAATAAGCATTTTAGCTCATTTATGATTCAAAATCGGGGTATGCCCTGGCGACCTGTCCAGGGCATACCCCGCCTCTCGCCCGGAACGTCAGCTGGAGATAGGCACCAGCAACCCCCCTGACCCCCCCAAGGGACAAGGGTGCAAAGAAAATGGATGGATGGATGGATATGATTCAAAAACTATGTTTATCATACTGAATATGATAAGTCAAAATGCTGGTTATAGCCCCACATGCTACTGACTACGATAACCTTAGCTTTTTTTCTCATTTTAACATGTATGCTAATATTTGCATACTGATTGGAGTAAGTTAAAGTTAGTCAATATGCTATTGATAACCTACATTCTACAAATATTGTCAACATGCTAGCGTTAACCTTACAGTTAAAATAAGCATATTAACTCATTTTTGACCAATACTGAATGGAGTAAATCAATGGAAATCAACATGCTGGTGATGCCCAACATGCTATCGACATCAGTTAAGTTCACCTTTGGATTGTTGCTATTTTTAGCATCAGAATCTTGGATTCCAACCAACACACACACTTTGGCAGGCCCTTTTTAAATTGTCTATTTTTTACTGCTTAGACAATGTAGATAAATAGGGTATATCTTTTCATGAAGAATTTAGAAATATCTGGTTTAACTGAAACTATTGGGATTTTATCTGCAGAGTGAAGCTCTTTTCAGGTTTTCTATGTTTGTAACCAGCATTACTTTTTTGAACAGATGGTGTTTTGAAGAAGCTTCTCTCTGCTTCGACCCTCCAGTCACATTGCTTCCTCACCACCCTGATGGTCACAATGGGAGTCCTGAAGGTGCAGAACATCTCAGCAGTCTGTAGTTTGTTTGTTTTGTTTTTGTTTGTTTTTTTGGGTTGGGGGGTTTAAGGAGTGGAGAGAAAAAAAACACCTCATTATACAAAAGCACCGCTATCACCAATCGTAGATAGACTACCTGAAGAAAAATGCTAATTGTTAAGCCATCAAAACCAAAATTTGTCCTTGTTCTACTTTGTATTTGAGAAAATTCAATTTTTTAGATTTTTTTTTCCTTTTTAAAGCAAATGGACATTTTCATACAACAGCGTATCAGGGCCAGGATTTTTATTTTGTCATTTTGGCTATAATTATAGTATTACGAAAATATTCATAATAAAACTGAAAACGAAGTAGTGAGAAAATCATAATAAAGCTACTAAGTCCTAACCAAGTAAGGAAGATGCAACAGTGACATTAAAGATGTATAATTCAGTGACAACAAAGTGGTAATTTTAACAGAATAAAGTAGTAATGAAGCTATAATTGTACCAGAATATAGTCAATAATGCAAGAATAAAGTCATGTTACCAGGATAAGGTTGTATTTCAGGACAATAAAACAGTATTTTTTTGTTTTAATTTCTCCTTGAAGAATAATTAAAAGTAAAATGAGGAATGTTGAGCATCGTTTGAATTTGAGCTTTGGTATCTGTTTTACAAATAAGGAAATTCATAATCTTTTAACACATCAGCATCAGATTATTATCAGTAGCAGGAAAGCATGCAGACGAATGAGTTTATTTCAAAGAAGGAACCACAGAGTCGCATCAGATTTTTATTTCATTAAAATAACTTCTTTTTCTCATAATTTAAGAAATTTATTTTGGTAAAATTACCTCGTTATTTTTACTAATATCATGACTTTATTCTCCTAATTAAAAAAATAAATCTTCGCCTATCTCTAATACTTTCTAATTTTTGTTTTAGGGAGAGGGCAAAGTTAAGAAGGTGCCACTGGTCCCAGGTCAGCTGCTGTGTTTGGAACATGCTGTCCAGCAGGAGTATTTCACTCAGGACCAGGCCTCTGTGTTGCACACTCTGCTGTCCAGGTAATCTTCCACCATCATCAGTCTGTGTTGGCTAAACTAAGAAGCATTTCAGTCTGCTTGCTCTCTGCTCTCTGAGAAATCAGTGGAGTTCTATTTACAGTCTAATTCTAATCTGACTCATTTATCTTAATGAATGCGCTCGTTGGAGAAGTGGGGCTTTGGTCTCATACTTGGTTTTTCTCTGTGCAGAAATGCTGACGCTCTGAAGTCCTGCAGCAGCGCCAGAGACAGGCTGAGCTCTGCTCTGGAGAAGAAGAGCCACAAGTACCACTGACTGATTAAAGCCAGTACCAACACTGGGACATAAACACACACTGTTCTTTATTTATCTGGATATGTAACCAACAGGGATACTTCCCACTTGAACAAAGGGATAAGTAATGCCACTATTTATGCCTCTGATTTGTATATTTTACAAGATGCAATGTCTTAATCTCTATTTTTCTACTTTTTGCTTGTGACATATATATATTTTTATAAATAAAATGTCCAAATACTAAAAACACAAACCACGCATAAGCAGTTGAAGTAGACAATATGATGTGAAGTAGGCAAGCAAATGCTAGAAAGACAATAAATGAACTGCAAGGTGGCAGACATGTTTTATTGATGGAAAAAAAAAACAACTCACAAAGTGAATCAGGGATGTCAAGAAAATGTAAATTTGTCAAAATCAGTTTGCATTGTCTTGCTTAAATGTACATGGCTCTGCAAAAGCATTTCCATCTCTTTGTAATCCAACCACAGCGTATTTTATGGACCAATATAAAGTGGCGCATAATCGTGATACCAAAGGAAAACGGCACATTGTCAAAATGTTCTTGGTGCCTCAGATGAAGAATCTCAAAGGGTATAAATGCTTTTACCAATAATTTTTGTCAAGATTAGAAAAAGCCTAATTGGTTGACCAATATTTGTCATTTATTTGGGAGGTGGCACTGACTGCTAGCTCCCAAATCACGAAGCAGCTAATTTTTACCATATCTATTTTTGTCGTTTTAATTACGACTAAAAAACATCTCCACCACCAGATCTATAGAGGAAAAGAATAAGAAAGCTACTTTATATCCAAATAAAATAATACTTTTCTGACTAAATTAAAAACAAATGTAAACATTATTTCATATCTGCCATGTAAAACATCATATCAGTCTTTGTAATGCGGTCGACATCCTGCAGCTTCAAACGTCCAGCTGAACCAGAATCTGTTCATGAAACGTATAGGTCATGTGACCAGCATGAATGTGCAATGTTGTCCTTCCAAAAACACCATATCACACATCTTTATCACTTAGCACTGCACATGTTGGATTATCCTGTCTTGCCTCATAGATGCATCTGCCTGTTGATTACATGGATGTGAAAAGGGAAGAGAATATAATGTTCTATATAATTTTGTATAACAAGAAGCTGTTGAAATGGAAAAAAAAACTCTTGTCAAGATAGTTTTGTCTACCTAGTGTTCATTTATATTGAATATAATAAATACATGGAACATTTGAACAAACTGGAATCTGTGTTTGCTGTTATTCTTTTTCTGCTACCAAAGTATCCTAGAAGCTTATTTCTTTTGTTGCACTTGTTTAAATTATGAAGGCAGTGTAGTTCATGGAAGCAACAGTTGGGTGGAAATGACTTCACCTTGGAGTGGGAGGTGGTCAGGTGGTCAGGGGGTCGGATAAGCAGAGTTGGTTTTGGATGAGGCAGAGCCGGGTAAAGAGAAGAGGAGTCCTGGCGAGCTGCAGCAAAGTAGAGGTGAGCGTCAAAAATATGTTTCATTAACATCAACTGTGGATTTAAAACCTTTCTGTAATCTTTTTTCGTAACAATTATTGATGCAAAAGATGTGCTTCATTAGCCAGTGATTTATGCTTTGATTTCTTCCATTTGTTTTTGTCCCAGTTTTGCTGGGTTGTGTTAAGATGAACCAGTTATGGATACATTTACCTCCTGGCTTTTAATGCATGGGAATGTCTAAAATCCGTGTAAAATAGTTTTCACACCCTGCTAGCTGAAAGGACTCTTTTTTTTTTTTTTTTGCAGAGGGAATACATTCTTGGCATGACATTGGCAGGAATAGACACTGTGTCTTTGTACGCAGCTTCCGCTCTGCAGTTTGGACCCCAGTAAGGGTCCGAGCAAACATTCCTCCGTTTCTAGTTTCTGAGTCCCTCAGTGTTTTCCCTTTACTTTGAGGGACAAAGCTATAACATTTTTAACTACTTCATTTAGACAAATAACCTACTTTTAAACAGGATTTTTTTTTGTCTAACCAAGTTTTTAGATATTAAAAACAATTCTACAGTTATGTTTTTGCTGTTTGGTTTTTCTTTACGGTCCTGCTGGTGTAAGGTTGAGGCACTAGCTAATGTTTTAGTTCTCCAAATCTCTGAACATGAAACTGGAGCTTTCAGTCTCCACTCTTGTGGATCAAGGCTGTTAATCCAACATGGGAATGTGGCTTCAGGGCCTTCCAGTGGAGACTAGAGCAGGGGCAAGTGGCATAAAGGTAGGAATTATGTAGCATTTTTATTTTTAAAAACTTAGACTTCTTATGGTATTCAATACTTTCCAATGATTCTTCAATCTTTCGGGCCTCTTGTAAAAATCTGACATTTTTTCCTCAGAATCCATATTTCTTTCTCAGAAATCTGACTTGATCTATGCAGATTAAAATCTGACTTTTGAGGAAAAAGTGTTTCTTTTCTTTTTTTGTATTAGTGGCTCTAATCCTCTTCCGTCCCTCTCAAATTAGAGACTTGTAAAAGTATTTGTACAGCTCAAAATTGCTGGCATTGTATTCCAAAAATAATCCATCCATCCGTTTTCTTACACCCTTGTCCCTAGTGGGGTTGGGTGTTGGTGCCCATCTCCAGCGAGACATTTCGGGCGAGAGGCGGGGTTCATCCTGGAGAGGTCACCAGTCCATCACAGGGCAATGAAGACCAAATACAATCTGTCAGTGTCATTTAGTGGGATTTTATGTCAGACCGACATAAACAAATACAGAATCACAAAAGGGAAGGGAATGCAATGCAAAGTTGCTCTAAAAGTTGCATTGAAAGTCCATTAAAAATGCTAACTTTGCATTAAATTATCATAATTTACAAAATCAACACAATTTTTAGAGCAACTTTCCATTAAAACTGTCATTATTTACCGAATGACATTTCATGACAACAGTCATAAACATTCATAAAGACTTCTTTATGTTCATGACAAGTGTTATGTCATGTTTATGACAGTGTCATGTCAGTCTTATGCAAACCCCTTCAAATAAAGTGTTACCCAAACTTTTTATGCTTAAAAGTGAGTTGTTACTCCATATTGAAGTAATCGTCTTATAAATTCTCTTTCATTACAGATGCCCCTTCTGGACTTACTGAACCCTTTCTGGGCTCTGTTGCTCAGCTTGTTGCTCCTTTGCATCCCTGCAAGTCTCACAGCAAAATGTCCACAGCAGTGCATTTGTGACCAGATCCAGCTCAGAGTGGCCTGTGTGAACAAAAACCTGACCCAAGTGCCTTCCACTGTTGATGAGGTTTCTCCTCACACACTCATCAAGATTTCTACACTTACAGTTTATCACTGAACTGTAAGGCTACAGCTGTGATGTGTTTTGTTCTAGATAACCGTGAAGCTGGATCTCCGAGGCAATGACATCCAAGAACTTCCCTCGGGGGCTTTTAAACACACTCCCTATCTGACTCACCTTTCGCTGCCGAGATGTAACATCCGCAGAGTTAAGGAGGGGGCTTTCCGTGGCCTCGGCCGCCTGGTCTACCTTAACCTGGCCAACAACAACATAGAGATCCTCTACCAGGTGATCAGACAGTCAAGGATAAGGCTACAACCTACATTGTCCCAAGTTCTCCCTTTTGAGTTGCTGCCGTTCTTCATGTCAATAAATTCACCAAATCTCTTCAACAAATGCCATTGATAAGACAAGTCCAATTAGGTCCACTTTCAAAAGAAATCCAGTTCCCTTCAAATGAATCCAGTTTATCAATGGTCAGCTCAGATTCAAAATAATACTTATGTTTTTAGGGCAAAGTGGGTAAAACTATGGTGTATGTCTTTTGAGTCCAGGAGTCTTTTGATGGCCTTTCCTCGCTGAAGCAGCTGTTCATTGACCATAACCGTGTGGAAGAGATCCAGCCTGGAGCGTTCTCTCAGCTGGGCTTCCTCAACCTTCTCTCTATCACTCACAACCAGCTGGTCTACATGCCCAACCTGGCCTTCCAGGTACACCGTCACAAACATTTCCCAAAAGGGAAACCAATCAGAAAATGGTACATGCGCCTTTTGTAGTCATTATCGTTGATAGAGGCAAATGTTCATCCTTCAAGGGTTTGCAGAACATCAAGTGGCTTCGTCTTGGTCACAACTCTCTGAATTACCTGGACACTGAGGCGTTCGCTGGCTTGTTCACACTCAACCGGCTCAGCCTGGACCACAACGAGCTGCAGTTTTTCCCAACTGAAACCATGACAAGGTAAGGATGATCAGAGACATGGCCTCTGGTTTCAGTGGGGAGTGAGCTTAAGCAATTCTCCAAAGGAGATACAGACAGCAGATCTACTGCAGTAACATACATGTTTAAGTCCAGATGTTTCTCTCTTCTTCTCTACATCTCTTCCTTACTGTGTCCAGACTGCCAGAGGTGACGCGTCTGGACCTTAGCTATAACCCCATGACGTATCTGGGAGAGAACGCAGTGTCCATGGCAAAGCTGACACACCTCTTCCTGGACCACATGTCCCTGCAGGACCTGGTCAACACCGCTGTATCTAAATCTCCCAACCTTGTACACCTGGACATCAGCCATAACCAGCTGCGTGTCCTTCAGCCAATTTCTGAAGGCTCCCCCAAGCTGGCCCGCCTCAGCCTGGCTGGAAACCCCATCAACTGCAACTGCTACTTGCGTCCACTCAGGTGCAGTAAAACTCACTGACTAGTTTTTATCGACCACAGGGATGTTTATTTTTTACCACCTTGCAGAGAGTGGGCAATCTATCGCAAAGTGAAGCTGCTGGGGGCGTGTGGAGGACCGGCCCATCTTTCAGGGGAGAGCCTGGAGGCTGTCTACCCTAAAGAGCTGCGCTGCCAGAGCCAGGAAGCCATGCTGAAGGCAGAGTTTGAGGAGGCAACCAGAGTAACTCCACCACCCACCCAAGAGCCAGAAGACAAGATCAAATGTCCTGCCAACTGCGTCTGTGAGGTGACTGGGTTACGAAAGGAGATTGGATGGATTAATGAAGGGTTTCAAGTTTTGCCTTGTTTTTTTCTTTTTCAAATTTGTCTTGCGACTGTGAAGTCTTGATGGAGTCGCCCATAGCGACTGTCTTGCGACCAGACAAGTCACTGTGGGTGGCTGTGTAGGTAGAGTAGTTGTCTTGTGATCGCAAGGCTGTAGGTTCGATTCCAGCTTCCTCCTGCCACATGTCGATGTGCCCCTGGGCAAGGCACTCAACCCCAAATTGCCTACTGAGCTGCGTATCGGTGTATAAATGTGTGAGCGTTTGTGAGTGTGAATGGGTGAATGTGGCTCTAGTGTAAAGTGCTTTGAGTGGTCAGAAATGATTAGATAAATTTACCATTTGCCCTCTGGCAGGCGGAGACGCACCACTCGTCATGCGAGAACCGTGGCCACACCAAAGTGCCTCGAGGTTTCTCTCCCGAGACACGTCTTCTTGATATGCGAGGCAATAACTTCCACTACATTCCCAGCAACAGTTTCCCCGGTGTGGCCCAGGTCATATCACTGCACTTGCAGCGCTGCAAGATTGTGGATGTGGAGGATGGGGCTTTCAGCGGTATGAAGGGGCTGATATACCTCTATCTGTCCGAGAACGACATCACGTCCCTCAGTCCTGAAGCCTTTAAAGGTGCTTTTTATGAGGAGAAAAAAAATCTATAAGGTTTATTCTTTCAATAATTACAAGCTTGGTTATGAATCCACAGGTCTACCACAGCTGACTTACCTCCACCTGGAGAAGAACCGCTTTACTGATTTTCCCAAAGGAGCCTTTAAATTGGTGCCTGGTCTGCTAGCACTTCACTTGGAGAACAATACCATCACCAAGTTGGAGGCTGGTATTCTGACTGGAGCTTTGGGTCTCAGAGCTCTTTACCTCACTGGAAACAACATCGGGAACATTTCACCCAGGGCTTTGGATCAGGCCACTGGTCTAGAAAAGCTCCACCTGGGGGGAAACAAGTTGAAGGAGGTGCCCACTGAGGCACTGAGCAAAGCAAGGAACATCAAGGACCTCAGGTTGTCCAGTAATTTGATCCGTTGGGTGGGCCCAAATGCTTTTAAACCTCTGGAGGGATCTCTGAAGGAACTGTATCTGGATAAGATGGGGCTGGAGAAGGTGAGCTTCTCCCCTAAAGAGCTTATCCAAGTGCATACAAATGTTTTCTGATGATGTTTTCCAAACCGCAGATGTCCGAGAAGTCCCTAGTTGGTGTGGGTCCAGGGTTAAGGAGTCTGTTTCTTGAAGGCAATAAGTTGGAAGAGGTGCCCGACTTCCACCAACTCACGTCCCTGGAAGTCATCAACCTGGCCGACAACCCTCTGATGTGTGACTGCCCTCTATTGCCGCTACGCCTGTAAGCAGCTTCTTTGACTTAAAGACATTTTGGCATTGCTAATGGAGAACTTGGACATTATCTGTTCATGTCTTTCATCTAGGTGGATTGAGAAGGTTAATCTCAAGGTGAGAGCCACTTGTGCTAATCCCCCTGAGGTGAAGGGTCGAAAGGTCAAAGATGTCTACATGTTCAAGGCATGTCCTGGTGGAGAGAGTCTTCCACACAAGGCCACTGGCTCAGAAAAGCAGCCCAAGAGGTCACCCAGGGCCCCTATCAGAAGTATTTGCCTTTATGGTAGACGTAGGTTTGAGGTGTGTCCGAACCAGAGGTCAGGCTAGAAGTCGTATTCTATTTAAATGACATCCACATCGGTTATTCTGTTGCATTTAATTTTTATGCGGTTTAATTAACATTCAACAAGTTGAACAGACAATCCAGATCCCATCACACAATAACCTCCCCCCCCCCCCCCAAAACCACGGTTGACATCTGATGAGGATTATGTTAATCTTAAAATAGCAAGCTATGCTCCACCATTACCATCATGTGTTTGTCTATGTTCTCTACTGCGCATGCAGGGACTTTCAGGTGCTTTGCAACAAGCACATTTAATTGAAAATATCTTTGAAAGTTAGATGTTGATGCTGCATTTTTGCCTCCGTCTGTACATGAAAGAAATGTGTTCTAGATGACGCAACATATTACTTCAGTACTTGCATTGCACCATCTACTTGCTGTGTTGTTGATCGTTCTGCTTTTTTCTAGAACTGTGTAGCACTTTGCCAAAGACATATTTCCCTCTGGAGACAATAAAGTATATTCTAATCTATTAAATTTTACAGGACTGTATTTTCTGTTTTAAATATAAGCAATATGGTCAATCTAGATGTTTTTGGTGGAAATTTGGTGCTAAAATCAAACTGTATGCATTTTTAATCCAATTTATCACAAATTGAAAATCCCCAACTCATGTCAGTTCTTTGTTTCAAAATAAAATTCTGTATTAATATCCTGACAAGGGTTTCAAACCTTTAACTGTCATTAAACTCTAATCTAATATGCTCAATACCTTAGCTTGTTTCTGTCTGGAAAAGCTAAATGACCATCTGGGCTTTGTGGCTTTTGCTCCTGACCCATAAAAACAAACATATCTGGTATTACTTCTACAAAAGACGACAGCAAATTACTTGGTTTATTTGTAATCGGTAGTAAAGTGATCTGCAGAATACAAAGTAAAACAGAAGTAAATAAAAAAGAACTTTATTATTACAGCCAAAGTTATCCGTCATGCTTTTAACATGGTCAAAGTGAGGTAGTTCCTAAACTCTACAAACTCTACTATTTGTCAAAACTAATATCTTGTTCTAAACGTATGAAGTTTTTATTGTCCATTCAAGCCTCTCCCTCTCATACGTCTATGTCCTCAGTTTCTCTGGTCCGGTCCTGATCAGTGTTGCTCTCCCACATCCCATCCTGGCTGCTGTCGTTTTCTCGACTCCCGGCCTTCAAGCCTTCTTGATCTGTGTTTTTGTTTTCACTCTGAACGGTAGTTTCTCTGAAGTTTTCCTTCAGAGATCCAACCTCCTCTCGGCCGGGTCGCATCGACTCCGTCTGCTGCTCCGTCTTCTCCTGCTTTACGGGTCTCGGTGAGGCCTGCCGAGTCTTGTGAAGACTCTCGATAGGAGTCTCCATCTCCTCCACTTTCACCTGGACTGCAGAGACAAACCTCATTCAGCCGGTTGTTTGAAATGTAGAAGTGATGGATCTGAGAGCTGGTCACTCACTCTCTTGTTCCTCCGCTTCAGTTTTGATGGCTGGGATCTCTGGCTGACTACTCTGAGAACTTTCTAGCAGCCCATTAGACGCGTCGCTCGCTTGTTCCTGGATCATCCGCTTCCTACCGTACCTCCTTCCTGTAGCAGGGAATAGAGGAAAATAAAGAAACATAAAGCAGATGAATCTATAATTTGCAAGGAAATGTAAATATTTTATTAAACACAAAGCAAATAAAAAAACCCTATGGGGCAGATTTATGAATTTTTGTTAGTCAAAAAGTCAACCTGGGTCTACATTTATAGCCATCAATTCAATTAAAAAATACTTTAGCAATCCAAACAAAGTAAATTTTTTGTAAATCATACATAATAATAAAATACTAAGACGTTTTTGAATTCTGTACCAAAGAAATTAAAGTATTCAGAAAAACAAACTAATACTAAGACTAATAAAAACTAAGCTAAAACTAAGCAATATTTAACTAATAACTAGAAAACACACTATTAGATTTATTGATGGGGTAATTTAATGAATCTAATGAAAAAAACCCAAAACTATTGTGACCCTGGTGTGTAGTGGGGACATCATTCACGTACTCTTTCTGTTGTGCACGATGGGTTTGGGCTTCTTGCACTGCGCCGAATGGTTTTCAGTCAAATGTGCTGGAAAACAAAAGAGAAAAGAAACCTTTGTCATTCCATTATCCAATACACCACTGAGATGCGCTTAAGAATAAAAGCTAAATATTTTTAAAAATAAAAGAAAGAAGAAAAAGCTCTCCAGATGTTTTCACCAAGTCCTGGAGGCGGCTGCAGCTGGTAGCCCACCAGCTCGCACCATCCGACGGGGTAAAGGTCCGGGGACTGGTGGTCCACCCACTGGTCGAACTCGTCCTCCCAGCCGTCAAAGTGGATCAGCAGAAGGCGGCCCACGCAGCGCTTCACCGTGGCGACGCACACCAGCCGCGGCTCCATCAGGTCCACGGCTTCCAGCTTCATGTTGGGGGAGAAACCATGACCTGGGTTCTCCTGAAGAAAAACAGCAAAAACACCGCAAGGTGTGATGGTTTATAGTATTTACACCAGTAAAACTTTTCCTCAAACTCATTTGAATTTTAAGTGGTAAATTGTCAAATGGAAAGAAAAATGATTACTTGTATACATCTTTATTCTGCCCCCAGTTACTTTGACACCCTGAAATAAAGTCCAGCACCACAAACTTGATTCAGAAGAAAACAAAACTACCAGGATCTGCAGCCTAGATGGGAAAAAAATGTCAACAACTTCATAATCCTGCTCATGACAACTATTCAACTGTTATTGAATCTAAGCTGCACCTCTGGTAAAACACAGTGGTGGCAGCATCAGGCTGTGGGGAGGTTTATCTTCAGTGGAGACCAGGAAACTGAGAGGAGGATTTTCACCTCCTCTTAGCATCTAACTGCAGTATCACCTCTGAATCGTTATGAGGTACGTCTGTAGTAACTGAATGTTTTAGGCGTCCAGATTCAACAAGGCTTTCACTAAACTGTAATCATCTGAATCAGGTGTGTTAAAAAGGCAGTATTACAATCATGTAACTATGTTAACATCAGTTGTTATAAAGATGTGGCATGTCAAATATAACTCAGAAGAAATATGACCTTGTATTTTAGCACCTTGAAATTGGGCCTCAGTCTCTTTAAAAAAGGTATGTTTTTGATGAGGGAATAACATTAAAACGATATAAAGTTAAGAAAAAAAGTCAATTTTACATAATACTGCCCGTTTAAAACAGTGAACCATGTAAAACCTACAACAAACTGAAGTTCTTCCAAGGTAGTTTGTAATCCTTGGTGGTTTAGTCTGTCTCTGTTCAAACCGTCATAACAAGGACTAAATTCAGACCCAAAGCAGAACTCACAGTGTTAAACAGTCGTGCTGGTGCAGCTGTTGCTTTAGTGTCCTGCAGATATTTGTCCCAGGTGAAAGTCTGAGGATCAGAACCTACCAGGAAACAGATCACGTTTTTTGATAAAACACAAGCTCATAAATCACAATCGACAGGAGAATGAATGGTTTGCAGCGCTGATGAGGCAGCAGACGACCACCTTGGGGCACGGTGAGGGTGATGTCGTTCCTTTTACAGAAGTTGATGGGCAGTATGGCATGGGAGGAGGCATGGTAGCAGAACCAGTCGGCGCCGTTGTTCAGCTCCGTCCCGTCGATGCCCACCATGAGGTAACCGTCCAGCAGCACCTGCAGATGACCAGGTACAAGTCAGGGGCATCGATTCTGATGAAGGCAGAGCCGACCAATCAGACCAATCGCCTCCCCCAAACAGAAAAACCAACAAAGCATTGTTACCTTGTGAACAGTGGCAACACAGATGTTTCCCAGGTTTAGAGGATCAATGGCTTCCAGCTTCATTCCCTCCTCAAAGAATCCCTCCCCCATGTAGACCATCCTGGGCTGCAGGTCGAACAAAAACATTTTCAATTCATACAAACAGAAATTTAAGATTCTTTTACATCTGACAATTTGAAACTAGAACAGCTGAAATCATCCAAGCAAGCAAATCATCTTTTAGAACATGCTAGTTTATGGCATGGCGGGAGTATGGGGTACCGGGCCTTTTGATACGGGCTGTCAGGTCCCTGTATGACCGGTGTCAGAGTCTGGTCCGCATTGCCGGCAGTAAGTCGGGCTCGTTTCCGGTGAGAGTTGGACTCCGCCAAGGCTGCCCTTTGTCACCGATTCTGTTCATTACTTTCATGGACAGAATTTCTAGGCACAGCCGAGGTGTTGAGGGGATCCGTTTTGGTGGCCTTAAGGTCGCATCTCTGCTTTTTGCGGATGATGTGGTCCTGATGGCTTCATCAGATCGTGATCTGCGGCTCTCGCTGAAGCAGTTCGCGGCCGAGTGTGAAGCGGCCGGGATGAGGCTCAGTGCCTCCAAATCCGAGGCCATGGTCTTGAGCCGGAAAA
>CAEGAF010028377.1:0-23004 GCA_903067075.1 Micropoecilia bifurca | reverse complement strand
TATCACGTTTTAACGTGATACTATCACGTTTTAACGTGATACTATCACGTTTTAACGTGATACTATCACGTTTTAACGTGATATGTATCACGTTTTAACAAGATACATATCACGTTATAACGTGATAGCACTCGAATTTTTTTTTTCCTGCGTGACAGCAATGCGCTTCCGTACAAATAGGCATCATGATAGACAATTGAACATTAGAAGAGGATGAGGATGATGGTGTGTTATGTTTTTTTTCTCAACTTTATCATGTGAAAAGTAATTCTTGTTATTCTTGTGTGATTTTAATTGCATTTCTCATTTAATGGAAACGCTGCAATTTTGAAACTGCTATTGTTTTTTGACATTAGCGGAATAACGGACAACGTTTTGCACACATTTGTAAAGGAAACACAGCTAGTCTTTCACATCCATCTCACAGTCACATGGATTATAGGAAGGTCATCTGTCGTCACAAAAACTGTCTTTGACTGGCTTACATGGCAAACTTGGTACAGCAGGAACAACATACTTTAGAATTAAATTCATAAATCAGTCAAGTCATGTTTCTATGTATCGAATGCATTTTGTTATTAAATTGGCTCTGGTATAATCAATATTTTAAAAACCACCAATATATGAAATTAGAGCAAACAGTTGGCAGACAGCAGATCGTGTTTTAGCTTCTTTTAGCTAATTATTCTGGTTTGCAGTCCTTCAGCTTTATTGGTTCTGTTTGCTGTTCCCTATAGGCTATAAACCAAGAGCTGAGAGCCACTGTACAGCACTTATGGAGCATCAATATTGAATGCACCTCCTGCAGCAACAACGCAGTGAGAAAGTAAAACAAAAGTGTAGTATTTTTTTAAAATGACAGTACAGTGCTTTGTGTTTTGAATTGGTGTTATTACGCAGTGAATATAGAAGATCATGAAGTCAGCGTCTGAAACAGCGATTGGTCCTGGGCTTCATATGCAGCTGTCAGACTGGGAGTGAAGCCTGGAGCGGGGAGGGGGCAGAAGGAAAAAATGGTGTAATCAGTGCTTTGTGGTTGACTTTAACAGACTGACATACCGCTGTTAAAGTGCAGAACTTTATTTGCTCTCAGAGCTTGGCAGCCTTCCCGGGATGCCTCCTGGTCCAACACTGTTAATAAAGAACTGAGCTGCCACACATGCGGACGACGCCATTCTTAAATATTGATTTGTAAATGAAGTGATTTGTGGATTCCTGATAGAATTTACTTTTGATACTCACCTTGAGAGAGAGGATACTCACCTTAAATCAACGTGTCCCACGTGAGATTGTATAGCAGCATCACTGATTCGTACGGAGAGTGACCCTGCAATCAGAAACTCTTAGGCTATCTGAGTGAAACGAGCAGGAAGGGAAATGTGTCCTGCTCTCGGAGTGCAGGAACTTTCCTTATTTAGAGAGAGATTAATGTAAGCAGAGCAAGAGAGTGAGAAATAGAGTCTCACACCAAACAAGTGAGTTAGCAACCCAGGCTAACAGCTGGTTAGGGTTTTCTACAACTGGTAAAAAAAAGTTAAGTTTGGTCATGACACTTTTGAATATCCATATATACTTTTCACTTACCACATAGTGCTGAGTTAAATGTCATCATTGTTTGATATCGCAATATACATTTTTTCACCAGTGTCAAAAAAATAAAAGTATTAATGTAAATGAGACGATGTAAAACGCTCGAATCTATATCGCTTTGCTAAAGACAAATGTTAAGTCCTACGACTGCTAAAATTTGATGTCACTTCATTTTGTCGATATTTCACGAAAAGGGACTTGCGTTCAGAGTTTTCTTCAGAGGTTTTTGTGTTGTTTCTTTCAGTTATTCTTGGTGCAGCGCCGCCACAGGTGGGGAGGTAAATCTGTTGTCAAAGGGTTTGTTTTGTTTGACAGTGCAGTGTGACAGTGAACCGCAGCAGCTGAAAATGGAACAAATGTTGCTACTCTAATCGAACCAAGTCTACATGACTATCAGGTGTGAAAACACCCTTAACATGTGAAAGAAGAGCAAAGGGTGTAAATTCTTCCCCATGATTGTAGCGGAAAGGACAGATTTTGTAAGGTAAGATATTTTATGTTCATAACTTCTTAATAAATCTCCCCTTAATTATCCCTTTTACCAACTAAAATGTCAGGTATAATGCCAGCTTAAATAAAACAGACTTCCAACATCCAGAATAACTAGCGGCATTCGTGAAGATGCTAAATATGCCACCTTCTGCTGTTTGCTGACAGTGATGTATGAAAATGCGACACCATGTATATTTAATCAGCTTCAGCTTGACAAAAGCTGTAATTCAAGTGAAGATTCAAGGTCACATCCAGCACGTTTCTAACGTCTCTCAGACACAAAATCTCTCTGCTTAGTGAAATATGTTTTATTTAGCAGGCTGAATGGTATCTAAGTGACATTTTCTACCAGCTTTAGAAAATATATAATGAGGGAAAATAACCCATCAGTGACTGGAGGATTATTGTGGAGTTTTGCTTTGGTGGTGTATTTATAGAGGCCCCCAGCCTTTAGCAATAAACCTCCTGTTTTATCAGTTGTTAAGAATAGAAAGAAGAGCAAAACGGCTGCCCCTCCCACAAACACCACCCGCTTCCTCCCTCTTCCATCGCTTACCTCTGATGCGGTTATTGATATTGGCTGTTGTGAGACGAAGAGTTGTGTCACCTGCCTGAGTCTAAGTTCAGGGAGAGGACAGAGACTCTGGGCTGAGTCCACAGCCGCACCCGACGGCCCTTAAGCGCCACCGCTCACTGGGTCTCTCTCTCAACTCATCCAGTGACTGACCTCTGTTTCATCCCTTGCCATCCATCTTGCACTTTGTCAGAACTGGCCTATCAACATCTGTTAGCCTTTTTTTGTGTGTGCTCAACAGCCAGCATGAAAGATTTCAATTTCTTCCTCCCTTTCCTTTAACTTTGGACCACATCCTTGTTTTCATTTGCAGCACAGGGTGGGGAGAGGGAGTCGGCCAGACAGCAGGGGTGGGTTTCATGTAACAGAAAGGGGCGCAAAAGGGTAAGAGTCGCTCTTTCTTCACTTCCTGTGAGTACATCATTGAGGCACGGCTGTGGATTTTCAGAAACATAGATGGCAGAGGAGATGTCTACGACCGTGTTAGTTCCACTGTAGGTAGCAACAAAGAAAAAGGAAGCAAACTTTCTGAGTTCAAAAAGTCTGACATTTTTGACTTTCAAACGTTGAACATTTGAAAGTTCAACGTTTGGATTTCTGATTAGATTTTATAATTGAAAGAGGTTGAAAACAAACAGTAAAATTTTCAGAATTTATTTATTTGTACTTTTCTCATTCTATTTGTCTGTTGCAAAAAATCAGAACAAAAACCATTGATGTTGACAAAAATGTGCAAAAATTTCTATAAACGCAAGCACTTTTGCAAGGCGCTGTACATCAAGACCTTTTCTGAGATTAAATCCTGAACAAATGCTTGTTATTGGAGTGAAGCCTTTATGTTTTGGTTTATGGGGTTGTGCCTCAGTGGAGTGGAATAAAAGAAGAAGAAGAAGCTGGTCAGTAGGCTCAATATCAATTAGTGCTTCATGTTGGGATTTGCTAGGAAAAGGGGGGGAAAAGCTCCTCAGAAGTCACTTTGGAATAAAGCCTTTTCCGTGCATCAGTGCTGTTATTATCCAAGAGATTTCTTTTCCTCTCTGTTCCTGCACTGAGAATAGGAGACTGAAACACGCTCTCCCAGTATCCAAAATATCAAAGCGTTAGCATAATTACTATTTCAAGCAGAAGAGACCCAACTGTCTCCCCTCTCCTCTCCACCATTTGCCGCAGAAAACTTCAAAGGCCTTTTATTCAGGGTCCCTTTAATAACCAATCTTTTTCTCTGGTTAGACAAAGGCAGGCAGATGCCAAGCCGAGGACGTGGAGCACAAAAAAAGGCCGAGTGGTCAAACACGCATGGAGCGCGACTTTAAGATCCATCGCATGGCGAGTGGTGGGGTTACGGTAGACCCCAGAGGAGAGCCGCTGAAACGGAAGAGCTCGTTTTTTTTGGCAGGGGAAGCAGAAAATGTTGTCCTTTTTGGTGTTTTTACGTAACAGCCGTCATTACTCTGTTGGGGGCTGAAAGCCCATTAAAAGTCGTGACTCAGCTGAGATTCGTCTCCTAATGTCAGGGGTAATGGGCGAACGTTTTCTGAATGTGTGTTTGGGAGTGGGTGGGGAGGATAACGAGCAGGGGTCATTCAGGTCAAGATAAATACTCTTTTTCTCCTCCTGTCTGCTGGTTGAATTCATCCCTCTGTCACCTCTCACCTCCGACTCGTTATCTCGCCCCCCCAGACCCGATGCTACGACGCAAACAAAGGCTGTGAGCAAACAGCAGCGGGTTTGCGTTGCTTTTTCGATCCCCTCCGCCTGCCGATAGCAAACCCTGTGTCTCCTTTGGTCTAACGTCGGAGACAAGGGTGGAAAATTCCACAACCGTGAGACAGCTTAGCTTCTGAACAGCCTCATTCCAAATGAAAGGCATGTGTGGAATTTCATACCAAATGGGAAAGAAGTAGGTGATGAGGAAGAGGAGGAATGTGAACATGTAAGTGAATAATGTCAAGGAATCGCAGAAAGAAGCAATCCACAGGCACTTCTTCTTGATTCACTCGTACCTCTTCCTTACGCGCATCCCCAACCCCCCCCTGCCAGTTTTTTGGAGAATAAAGGCATTATAGAGAGGTGGGCTGGGCTGCACATGCCCCAAATGCCTATTTAATCAAAAGAAAATAAACCCGGGCCAGATCCACATTTGGTGTCTGCTTAAGATGACCTGGCTCACTAACAGAGAAATGAAAACCTGCTGTTGGAGTGTGGAGCATTTTGGCCCGCGCCTCTACCCCCGCGCCTGCTACCTAAGCACAGCCGAGGGAGGCACGCCCTGCAGTCACAGCGTAAAACATGAAAACTGTTACTCTCGTTTTTACGTTCTTACTTGTGGTCCTCATGCACATATGGAAGGATTGGGAAATGGATCTGCTTTGCGTTGTACATGACGAGCAAATCCAAAGAGTAGTCTCTTTCCGGAATCCCCTGTCTGCATCCTCATCAACTGGATCTGCATTCACTCTCCGTTCCCGGCAGCTTTCTGAGGAAAAGTCCTTGGTCCATAAGAAAAGCATCAACACCATACTGTTACCCTGTCTTTGCCTGCATGGCCTCTTCCTCCCACATCCCAAACAGTGCTCTCCTGTTACCATAATGATTCCCCTTGGAGGAAAGGCCAGTCTCTCTTGGTTCCCCCCAGTAAGGTTTCTGCCTTTAAAATTCTTTCATACTCTCGACTTTCTTTCTGACCTACTTGCCATCCATTGCTGCCCAAAGGGCAAAGTAATGAACTCCCCTCTGTCAGTAGCAGAAACACACAATGCAATGCCAACACTGGCCTATATGGAACTCACAGTTGGATGCTGGGATGCTCTGAGGTAAAGGGATCCTGATTAGCTCGTATAGGCCCCAAATCCCAGAGTATCAACTTGATGAATAACCTTTAGACGTTGTTTGCTATCGCAAGGTTTCAAATCTCAGCAGAAGCAGTTAGAGATGATACAGTTTCTTAAAGTGGGGTTCTGTTTTTCATACTCCAATCCAATTCTTGCATACCTGCCTTCCGTCTCAATGGCTGGCATAGAAAGATATAATGTTTTTATTCATTGACTGAGCTTATCATTGGAACTAATTCTCAGTCCAGCGCTGGTAAGAATAGGGTTAAAAAGTTTTATGGATTAGCTGTGTAGTTGTGATGACATACTGAAGGCGGAGTGTCGGAAAGAGTAGAAGCTTCTTAAAGAGATAGCGGCCCAATGATAATGTGTTAAGTTGAGAGGTCAAATTTCTTTTTCAGTCTTGTTTGATATATATATAGCATTTTTTATAACAAGTGAAGATAACAGTTTCTTGATTGTGATAAAAGATGGAAATATGTGTCTGGAAAATATACTTCTGCCTCTTTAAACAACAAGTAATAAAGTTTTAAGATAACAGTTAAATGAAAATACAATGCATGGAAATACTCCACCATGAAGAAGACAAACCCAATCGACAATAGTTTAACGACATCAGTACAAAATGGCTTATTTACAGGAACAAAAACCAAGTAGAAAGGGACAAAATGGAAACGTGGGTATAAAGTGGGTGTTCAAATAGCAAGTCAACTGATCCCATATCTTCATAACTGTTGTGGTTGGTCCACTTTGTCTTTGTACATGGGCAAAATAGACCGACAGCAGCAGGAATGAAGTTCCATCTAGGGCTGGACAATATGGCTGATAAACTGATCACAATATAAGTGTTTCATATAATTTGGTATCAATAATTATGGGTATCAATAATTATTGATTTAAATATCTGAAATACTACCAAGCTGGTGTTGTGACCTTTCCAGTTTACACTTCATTTACACTTTTTATTTTGAAGCAGTGATGAGGCACGGTGGTGAAACCTGAAACTGCTGACTCCTCAAGCTACTCAACAGGTGGTTGCTAGGTAACTAAAGAGTGAGTGAGTTTGTTGATGCCATCAACCATACACTGCTTGACATGAGAGGTTGAGCAACTAAAGCCCTTTAATCTGCCTACATTTCCCATAATGCTGAGGATCAGAGTTCAGATCAGATCAGATCAGTTCTAGATCAGAGTTCAGTGACTATTCTATATGTTGAATATGGAATATTCCATCAGGTAGCCTATTGCAATATATATATGTTGTAATTGATTTATCGCCTAGCCATAGTTTCTTCCTTTTTGTTTTTAGGAGAAAATTTACCACTGTTTGCATAAAGAGATCAGAGTAGGTAAAACATAAAAAAAATAAATAAATCTGAAAGGGAGAAGAAGGCGAGGAAAAGGGGGGGGAAAGATTCGGTTGTGCTGTGGTTCTGGAGTAGGATGTCAGGCTGATAAGGCCATTAGAATGACCCGACCCTAAACAAGGCGCGGGATGACAGAGCGAATAAGCACAAAAACAACAACAAACAAACTGACGAGTAGGTCAATCACAGTGGTCAGCCAGGCAGCCAGGACATCATCCAATCAGCCGGCCGGACTCCAGATGATCTCTAATGAGCGGGCAGCGGCCTGGGATCCACGGGGCCCCGCCGCATTCCTCTGGCTCTAATAAGACCCCCGTCCTGCTCTGGGAGCTGATCGCGGCTTCATTAACCACACCATGAACCTGCACAGGAAGCCGATCCGGGGCTTTAGAGGGACTTTATTATGCAACAGGAAGCAGATCCAGTTTAATGGGAGCACAACGGGGAAGGTGGGAGACGGTGAGACGGGATGGGAGACGGTGGGGGATGTGGGGAGCAGAAGAAGCAGTTTGCATTTGATCTCTCTCCTTTTTTCCCCCCTCTGTTCTCCACACTGTGGAGGTGGAGGAAGAGATTACTAGGAATGTGTTGTAGGAGCAGGTAAAACTCCCGGGGTTGTGTTTACGTTTGCTCTCTTTTTCTCTGATTCGTACGCAGTGGCTGTAACCTCCTTTCTGTTGTGTGGAGGGCGTCTGACGCACACGAGCAGATGTGGTAAGAAAGAGGAAAAAACACAACACAGGGTGTTTTCAGACGTTTAGGGAATTTGGGTTAACTCTTAAGTGCGGATACCTCCACCAGTCGGTTGGGCGTCTATATTTATCCGACCTTTCTGAACAGACTTCTCGCATCAGAGAGCAAGAGGTGGCGCAGGATCTGTGCTCCCAATTACAGCACGGAGAGATGAAACGTGCAGGTTCTGCGACAAAAACAAAAAACAGGGAAAAAAAAAAGGAAGTCGCTGTGACGCCGCGATCAAAGCCACGCAGAATCTGTGCTCCATTTTCTGTGAGTGGAAGTCAGATCTCTGTGCTGCACACATCTGGATGGCTTCATGGGACACTGTGGGGGGTGGCCTGATGCGAGGTCCCATGGAAGATCCACACACACAATACAGGTCTGTGTGCGGCTGCCAGTTTACACACACTGCTGTCTTTGTCCCTCCCACTCTCACACCCAATATTGTTTTCCAGAACTAGAAGTCCTCACTGCATTGTCCTCCCAACATGAAGGAGTTCTGCTTAGCACTTTAATACCAACACATCTGTTGAATTTTGGCTAAATGCTTTACAAATGCATGAGTTGAACTAAGTCAGGTTGAACACTTCATACAAAATACGTTGCAGGTCAGTTTGGATGACTGCAGTTATTTCTACTCGCTAATGCTGTGACAATAAAAGAAAACATTTGCTAAGATTTTTGTAACATACCTTCTGATTCTGATATTTATGAAATGTTATTGCTGCAGATTGGTTGGACCCAAGATGGAGGCAAAGTGAAAGGGAAGAAATAAAACAAGGATATTAAAACTTGAGGTCGTAGCTTTATGTACTTTCCAGACACATTATTGCATTTTATAGTATAAAATCACTATGTTGCCTTCAGTTGTTATAAAAATGATCTATGTATTAAAAAAATTTAACTTTGTAAATTAACATTTTGAAGTTGAGCTTTTGTCTCTTTAAGAAGCTCCTACTCTTTCTGAGACTCCGCCTCCAGAAAGTCATTACAACATGGTTCCTCTATTAACCCTTTAACAACACTGAAGAAGATTGGAAGCTTGGAAACTGCAGCTCAGAAGAGGCGGGGCTAGGTCCACCCAGGTGTTTTGTACAGCTAAGTGGTTGCCATGGAGATGAAAGGATTTCTCATACTTGCATTAAAGAATCAAAGCAACACTCGAGGTATGTTTTTGATGACGGAATAACATTATAACATGATGTAAAGCTTTAAAAAAAAGTACATTTTTACATAATACGCCCTCTTTAAAATATCATGATCTTGATTTAAGGTGGACTTGTTCCAAATGTAACTTCAAACATTCATTGACTTTAATTGGGTTTGGCATAAAACCTCTAACATGCTTCTCTGTAGCTCAGCTATTAGCAGCAGCTTGAAGCTCAGTCCATGTCTGTAGGTCGATGGAAACCCAGATTCTTTTTCTCAGTTGTGGTTCATTTCTGTCACTCCTACTCGTGTACTGATGTCCAATTTGTACTTCCTTAGGAACGATGAGGGGGGAGGGGAAAGAACATCTTCAAGGTTAAAGGTTTTCTACAAAAGGCCACATGAAATAAATTATGCACAGACCTGGAACTTTTAAAAGGAATTCTGCAGTTGTTGTACAGGTGGAGGTCTCAATTTGTACCGCAAGAAAAAAAAAGATAGATGAATATCGCAGAGGGCGAATAAAGTTGTTTTGTTTTGGATGAAAAAAATAATTGGAGAAAAAATATGAGCCAAAGGTTTCTGATCAGAAATACAGAGATACTGAATTTGAATTGAATCAGCAATGAATGCCATTATGTCTGCAAGGCAGCGCAGGGAATCCAAACATACAGGTACATCTAAACAAATTAGAATGTCATCCAAAACTCAATCTGTTTCAGAAGTGAAATTCTTATGAAGATTCACTCATTTTTAGGGTTACAGGTTAAGGGTCATTAAAAAAACAACAACGCCACCAATGTATCAGAATTCAACACCAAAAAACATGCAAACATTCCCCACACAGAGAACAGAACATTCGGTCCAATACAGTGTAATATTTGTAGGCTTGATGTTTATTTTGTAATTATTAGTAAGGGATCATATGACACAGATATGTTTGATTAGCTCATTTAAATACCTGATCTACTGATATTCTGTCAGAAGAGCAGATGTGTTGGTCGCCTTTCTTAACTGAACTGAAACACTGAATTCTGCAGCACATCTACATGTTGAGGTTGTCAAAGTCAAGCTAGCATGACTGACTTACTTCCTCCTCTCCCGCTATTGTTTTTCTTAAAAAAAATTCTAACCTTACTCTAGTTGTCATAGTATTGACAATTCTTTCATATATCACCCATATATTTAAGATTTAATTTGTTGTGTTGTCAATGTGACAGGTCTTGTGAATGTGACGTCACGCTGAAAGAACAGACACATACGAAGATAATACATTGTTTTTTATCTCCCATTTGAACATGAGTGCAATGATGTTAACCACAGCCAAAATATTTGGTACTTTCCAATAAGTCTGTCTGTATAATAAAAAGACAAAACTCAGTTTTGAATGAAGGACCAATACTTTAGCTAAAATTATAGAAAAAGTCTTCTGCAACAAAAAAGAGAGTAGCTGTCGATTCTGAAAGAAAGGTGTCAACTGTTCAGCCGCCCCAAAGCAATACTTTGATTTGACTTTGATTTAAAATCTCACAGTTATTATTAAGCACACATTAAACTGTTTTCTCCGATCCCAGTTTGAACTTGAACTGACTTTGTGACGGAGTCCAAATGCGGTACGTGTGTCTGCTCAGGCAAGAAGACCGGCATAGAGAGCCAAGGCCGGAGCAGACATGCAGCCTCTCACGCAGCTGATAAGGTTCTCTGGCTGTGGCGCAGACTGTAGATTAGGCTCTAATGGAAAAGAGGGGAGAAAAATCAGCCTTGCGGAGGCTGAGCCGGGGGGCGTGGGGATACGGCCAACGTTATCATCACCACCACCCCAATGGTGTATCCTTCACCTCTTCTTCACTCGCACTCTCCTTGGAACCGGCTTGATAATGGAGTTTTCCTGGTCACAGATGGCCCAATCGGCCCGGACCGCCCCGATGCTGGCTCACCAAGCCAAATCTGAAGGGCCCCTATAATTTAGCTACATTGTAATTAAAACATCTAGCAAGCTGCTGTTACGCATTAGTTATTTTTGGCAAAGTTGCAAGGGTTTTTAATACTTAAGATGTAATGCAATCTGGTACTGGAATGCTTCAAGATGGTTTTGCCTAAAAAGAAAATCTGAAGTTGGTTTTTAAAACAGACCTCACTCACACCGCCAAGCAGATTGTCGGCAACTAAACATGTACATGTGGCATCACACAGACATTCTCTAATTATGGCATAAAGACGATCAGTTGGGCTTGATGCACCACGACAGGGAAATATGATGCATGTCTGAGTACAGTGCTGTGGTAAAGTAACGTCACAGCAAAAAAAAACTAATTCTGAAGTATTTCAATGGGATTTTATCTGATAAATCAACATAAAATAGCGTATGATTGTGAATTGAAAGCAAAGTATCACTTAAAAAAAAAACCTTTGTTTAAAATTAAATATTTTCATTCCTCTGTTTACTCTGAGATTCCTATCCAACACATCTTGGTCTTTTTGTAAGGTCAGATCAAAATGTAACTTTTTGACCTATAGGAAAAATTTGATGTGTTATGAAAACTACACTTTGAATGAACCACAGTAAAACGTGGTGGTGGAAACGTCAGGTTTTCATGAGGATTTTTGTCAGAAAAGACAAAATTTTTTTTTTGTGAAGATGGATGGAGAAAATGCAAAGTAAACACAGAAGAAAATGTGTTAGGGGCTTTAAAAGACTTGAAAGTTCACCTTTCCTTTCCGTCAACGACCCCAAACACAGTCTGAGGTAACGATTAAGATCAAATGATATTCATTTGTCTTTTGGTTCCACAAAGTAATCTCTTGGGGGACTGAATATAATGCTCTTCTGATGCGTTTTCTTCCTTTCACTTCCCAATTATGCACAACTTTTTGTTGGTTTATGAGAATCCGCTGAAATTTTAATGTCTCAGCAATGAAAGCCACTGATCTAGTGACAGGTGAATGCACAATGCAGCTGTGTGGTCTGATTAGAAAAACCTTTGTGAAAAAGAAAATATATTTATATATACAGCTGCTAACACTTTGTAACTTGCCTGAGCCATAAACTCCCCTGGCTCCAGTTAAGATCAGCTCCGCAATCAAACAATGGTTCTGTTGGTGGGTACAGTTGGTTCTTGGCACCCACTTTCACTGTAAAAGAAATAATTGTTTTTGATTGTTGGACGGTGTGCTTTTGGAAGTGGACTCTTATGTTACTCTTTCACCGCACATCTCTTCTTTCACACAGCAAACAGTCTGCAGCCGAAGATACACACAGCGCTAACCTAAAGTGGGCCTCAACGTGTGGCGAGTACATTCCAGTTCACTCCACAGAAACCGCAAAAGCCAGCCGTAGCGCCGATGGTGCTGGGACACTCGTCTCCAAAGCATGGAAACCCACATCACTCACAACGCTGTGAGGACAATTCATGGAACTGCGAGGGGAAGTCCTTTGGAAACGATCTCGCCCCTTGGCTCAGGTTTGCGTGGAGTCAGCGAGGGGAAGTGGAAGGAGTGGCGCAGCGATTGGTTGGCGTGATAAACCGACTTCTGAAAGTCCTCCAGCCGATAAGGCCTCCACAACAAACACAATGCGCTAACACTCTGTTCTTCAAACCTCAAACAGCTTTTCCTTGAATGCTAAAGTGTTCTTTGAGAGGGACGTCAGCCAATATCCCACTTCTCTCCCCCACCTTTTTCCCCCTTTAACATGTTTGCTCACATTCCTCCCATGTTTTTCGAAACCTCAAGCCACCGTCTCATATTCTTGCCGCCTCCGAAGGCGTGTTAAAGCAGCAGCAACGCAACTTCTGGCCATTGGTCTGGCTCTAAAAGGGGTGATCCCTCTGGTACTTCTCACCAGTTTTCTTAATAAATCAGAAACTGAGGTGGGTCACTCTGAAGACGCCCCGGCCGGAGCTCAATCCTGGGAAGGTCAGGCAGCGTAGTTTTGTGGTTTCCTTGCAAACGGACGTGCTCTATCTCTGGGAGACGGTCACATAAAACCTTGACTTTATAATGGTTGGGAAGAGCTGGGGAAAAAAAGGTTATTAACCTTGACGACGGTACGGTGTAACCTTTGGCAAGTGGCCACAGATTCTATCTGCCCCTGTAATTATCCCATAAACAGCTCAATAAATGGGGGAAACGCCATCGCAGAGAGGTCTATAAGTGCAGAAAAATAGTACTTTACATTTTCTAAGCTATCAGCAGTGACTTGTAGCTCGTTTTGAATCAACCCCGCCGTCACCCCTGCAGTCGCATTTCATCCAGATCCCTTGAGGTGATGGTTTCTCCACCCAGTGCCTCGCTAACCGCCGCGTTTCGTAACCGCTCCGTTGCTCCGGCAGTCTGAAACGCACTCATGGAAATAAACAAACCTCAAAGAAGACTGCCACTCTGCGAGGAGACGAAAGCAGATGACTTGAGATATAGAGGGGGTCATGCTGAATTTGAAAAGCGAATTTGAAGCCAGACTCAAGGAGACGGGGACACTGAGTGAAGTTCAAAGCGAGCCTCTCCTCTCTCTTTTTTTTTTCTGAGCCGTGGCTGGGTGGCAAAGGGCGGAGTGGCAGCTGGAGGAGCGGTGGAGGTAGTTAAAAGCTTATCCTCTCACCCCTCTGTTGACCTCCCAGTGAAATTAGCAAAAAAACAGCTGTGGGCACCGCAGTCCACTCCCCACTCCTCAAATGTTGTCCCAAGGGCCTCAACCGGACGTATACAAACACACTCAGGCTCTCTCTTAGGAAGGGAACCTGTAGAAGCACTCGTAACACATGAGCCCGGAGGTCTTTTATTTTTACCCCTCCCCTCCATTATCTCACACACAGACACACTCAAGAGGAATAAAAGCACATGGGTGACCTTTCCGACTAACACCAACTCTTACTTTATGGGATTTAAAGGCAGACACTGAAAAGTGGAGTTAAAAACCGTCTTTCTGTCGGGGAGTTTAAGCAGATTGTCTCGTCTCACATGTTTAGAATGGAAAATCAGCCAGTGGGTTTTTCAGAAGAGTTAATCCATTCAGCAGACGTCACCACAGAGCTGGCTGCCTTTGCCTTCAACGAACCAATAATCGGCTCAATAGCTCCATGCTAATGTTACGACTGCGCACAGTTTGATGTCATTGTTTCAGAACATTTTCTGCTTAAAATGCCCTTCCAACTGGAGTATTTAATAATAATAATAAAAAACTGGAATTCCCACTGTTGGCTATAAAATGTTTGTTTTAAGGACTACATGGTGGAGCAACTGGTTAGCTGGATAGCCTGGGGTCATTCTGTAGGGAGTCTGTACTCTGTGGTTCCCTCCAGGGACTCTGGCTTTCTCCAAAAACATGATTGTTAGATTCATTTGTATGGCTGCACCAGCTGTTTCTCCAAGTACAAGTACCAGTGCTTGAGCTTAGGTACTTTGCCAAACTACCAATACCAAGTAGTGAATAAGTTTGCATTTATACATCAATAATGTATAAACAAAATAATAAAATAATAAAAGTTTAGTTTGATTCTTTCATAAGTTTTCCTGAAACTAGCACATTTCACTTAAAATGTCAACTGCAACACGTTCAATTTTTTTTTGCAATATAAATACTCAAAAATGACAGGATCCAGGTTTCTGTCTTACTCATTTCTTTCCACAAGTCTAGAGGATAGATATTTGCTTTAAAAGTGGGTAAATTTAGAGATGGAGGCAATGAAGTAGATGGTATCCCAGATATAAAACCAAAAGCAATCAGGTATATTAACCCTGAAGCCATTATTCATAAAGAGAGAAACCCTGGGGCTCTAAAACTCTCTAGAGAACATTCATTGGCCAGATTTTGTCACTAGGCTAGAGGATAGCCTACTGCAAATCAATACTAAGTTATTGAGAAGTCACCTTTATTCTACAATGAAATGTCCTGACATTAGTGGACTCTTCCAGAACAACATTGTCCCCCATCTCCAGAACACAAGGGAGTCAAAGAATAGTTGAATCAATATGAACGTCCCAAGATGGCCTTTATAAACTGTTCTAGCAGCAGCTGACTTCACTCTTTGCTGCAATAAGCTTTTTCATCCTGTAGTTACCCAATCACACTCGATCACACTGTGATGGTTCAAAACAAAGACACCCTCTTCAAACTGTTTTTTTTTCTTTCTCTTTTTTGTTTTGCAGTTTGCAAATATTTTAGGGAGAATTCACATTTGGACATTCTGGTTCTGACCTCATTCTGTAACAACATGGTGGAATGTGTGATGTGTGTCTTTGAACATTTGAGATTAGACTTACATAACCTGCTGAAAACCATGTTCATATGTCAGACGTATAGAACTGTGACATACTTATTGCCTTAAAAACATGTAGCTGTTGCTTAAACTCACAACCTGGTTGCATGTGCTAATTGCTAAAACAGCATATAAGTTTATAAAGTTCAGTTATCTTTACTGCGCTTTAGTTTGCCTGACAGAAGACACCAGGAAGGCAAACAAGGCTTCTTCTCCTTTTTTTAACCCTTCCACAGACTTAATAGGCGCGGATATTTGGACCCTACCAGCTTTTTACTAAGAGCACGGTCTCCGTGTACCAGGTTTACTTTTTTGTGGTTTTGGGATCTGATGTCTGATCTCGCTTTCTCCTGTCTGACGGTGACCATTTCCATGTTCCTCCTGAGTGTTGTATGAAATGCCAAAGTGCCCAAAAGTTGGACCTACAAAGAGACCGACTGACCGCGGGAGGTTTAAAAAATTACTTCATTTGCAAGAGCCTGACAATTTACACAAAAAAAGAACAATTGTATGATTTAAAACCATGTTAATTCAAACTTATGCTAAATCCTCAGAAGAAACGTGGCCCAATGTCTGTTTAGGGTAAAAATATTCCAATTCTGCATTTATTTAAACATATTTATTAACAGTTCTGTAATCCACATAAAAGATGGTTACTCCTTATGTAAGGTTGTGTCTTTTCCTTTGGAGTTTTGAGGTGTTTATGCTTTCCAGTAAAACATAATTATTACTCAATTTAACATGCCCTAGTGTTACATAAAGTATATAAAAAAATAGTAAAAACAAAGTGGACATGAGTTTTTCTGGTGACCTCATTCAAAACCAAATTTCATAAATGGGTCTGATTCAGACTCCACAGCATTATTATTTATTAAAATGAAGTAGGAACTCTACAGTAATATACAGAGCTAATATTACTATATTTCAACTCATATTCACATACAAGAGAGGCAGGGACACTCCCAAGTGTTCACGTCAGAAACTGCAGTCCAAGTTGCAATCTGCAATTTTCCCACAAGTTCAGAAGAATAAAACCCAGCCCCAAATGTTTGGGTGAAGTTCTGATAAAATGTGAAGATATCTCTTCTGGCTTCATCCTAGCTCTTCGGTTCCTCGTTTTTGTTCTTCAAAGATTCCAGTAAGCTCTTTATCCTCTCGCTAGCCCCCTCCTTTTTATACTTCTTGCGGCCTTTGATCCCCGCCACCTTGGAAGGCAGGAGCAGGGTGGCGACCCCCCATGGGGCGTCCATGCGGTTCCTGCCGCTGCCTTTCTGTGTCCTGGTCTCGTCCTGCTGGAGCAGCCAGGCGCTCTCTTGACACAAAGCCACGAAGCGGTCCAACTGGGAGGCGTTGACGTTCTTGCTGACATTCAGAGACGTCTCAAAAGGATTTTGGATGTGTAGCGGCGCCATCTCTGGCTTGTTCTGCTCTCTGCCCTGGAGGAACACAAAGCAGAACGGATTTGGTTCTAAATGAGAATTCCTTAATGGTGACCCATTATACATCTATAGGTGACACAAACATGTTCATTGCACTTTTGCACAGAATCATTGTTAGATGAGATTTGAGCTGTTTTAGGGCCTCTTGCCACTGTAAATACAAATGACGTTGTTGGCCACGCCCCTTCCCCAACAGCCAACCAATGTGAAAATGGCTGTAAACTGATGTACTCAAGAGCACATCTTTGAAAAGCTTTAGTGGAGCCTCCTGTACAGCCAACTTGAATGCAGCAAATGGTTTCTAGACCATTTGATTAAAATCAACAACACCAGGTCAAAAAATGTGTTAGAGCTCATCTTTGGTTGCTAGGTGACAGGCTGGCCTTCGCTGGGGTTGCTAGGTGAGGGGCAGAGCCTGTTTTGTGACGCTCAATTGTGGAGATTTTCAAAGCTGCTCATATTCCAGATATCAAAAAACATTAACGTGTTGTCAAAAAACAGCTGGGTTTTTTTATTTATTTCTACAGCACTTTTTAGAAATAGTAGAACCAAATTGAAGTACAAAAAGTTGTGACAGATGACTTTTGCAGCACAATAGAGGCAGTATTACGTGTTTTCCAGCCACATAGTATCATTTTATATAACTATGTTCCCTTGAGTTGTAAAATGATGTAAATTTCAAATATGACTTCAAAGAAATTTGACTTTGTAATTCAACGCCTTGAATTTGGGCCTCTGTCTCTTAAAGGAGCTCCTGCTCTTTCTGAATCTCCGCCTTCAGGAAGCCATCACAAAATGGCTCCTCCATTAACCCTTTAACGACATTTCTACCAGCGTTTGTTTCACTGAGAAATAGCTAGTCTGAAGAAGCTGAATGGACAAAAGCGGCTCTGTGAGACGAAAACTAGAAAACCTGGAAACTGCGGTAGATTAAATGACTTTTCAAACATGCATGACAGAATCAAGGGAACACTCCAGATATGCTTTTGTTGAGGGAATGACATTATAACGTGACCAAAAGCTCAAAAAAGTCAATTTTACATAACACTGCCACTTGGTTTCACTCCAACCAGTTGAACTTATAGACATAGCAGCACATATATTATATGTGGGTTCGTCGTTCCCGGCAACCGTCCCGGGGTGGGTCAGACAGCGGTCAAGAACCTTCCCCGGTGCCGTTTAGCTGTAACCTGCTGAAGAGGCGGAATGAGTTGAAGAATTGTAGCACAGTAAAACTGATTGATGGCCGCAGCAGCACTGGTGAATGTCTATACACCTCGGTCATGACCACAGCGTACCTGCAGGCGTCCTCAGCTGTGTCAAACTTCATATTAATCCCATATATTAGGCAGGATGGCCCTCTGTTCAGAGGGGGATCAATTTATTAAGCTCTAATATGGTCAATGAATGGCCTGGCCACCACATCAAAACCTCCCCAAGACATTATTTGTCCTGAGAATGATTATGTAATAACCAAGCAGGAGGTTCGTTACCGCTTATGAACTTGGTAATTGAATAATTTCGTTTTGTCAATGACTTTCCAGGGTGTAGATGAAAGCAACACAAAGGAGGAGCCGTCTTAATAATTTTATAGTTTGAAATGCATGTTTTGAATGTTTAACCTCGGATGTCGGACACCTATGTGACGGTGTCACCCATGATGTGGGCGACACCGTCATGGAGTCACACACGACAATGACTCCATGACAGAAAGTTAGTGGCAATGCTTTATATTTTATTCTTTTATTTTATAATTTTACACGTAATACATTTTATATATAAAAAGTTAAGTGTGGTGGCAGAAGAAATGCTCAACAAAATGCTCAAAGGAACTGTACAGGACAAATACTGACACCTAGTGGTCAAGAGGAAGAAGGGAGGTGAATCAGGTCAGAAGTTTGGGGCAAAAATTTGAGATTTATGTTAGATTTTTTGAGAATGAAGCGATAATTGTCATTTTATAAGTTGAGAACAATTACAGTAAATTAATAAAAAGAGTCAATATTCACAGAGTTGTATATATATTTTTAAATCAGCTTCTGGACCAAACCCTGACTGATTGTGACTCATTCTTGAGCTATCATCAAATAAAAATGCAGAAAAAACAATTTGTCTAAAATTAAAGAGAATCATACTTTAAGTTTATTTGCACGATGTTGCTAAATACCTTTCTGATGTTTATGGACATTCTGCTGAACGGAAACGTGGCGTAGAACTCAAAAAAGTCTCCCAGCAGTTGCTCTGAAACAAAACAAGAGATTCAAAGTTAGCATAAAAACGTGCCAACAGTCGTTCTGTAACCCAGACAAAATGTATTCACGTCTACAAGATTGAATATAAATATTATTAATGTGTGTGAACGTAAATGAGGAAGGTGTCTCTTTAAGATCCGATTCTCTAAATCTCAAAGCTACAGGGAGAGTTTTCACTTTTTATAACTGTAAAAACTGGGCATCACTATTAAATATGCTGAAAGTGTTGATAGGTATGAATTATAACTAAATATATTACATTACTAAACCTGCAGCTAATTTTAGTCATTAAGTATTCAACAGAGTACTCTGATGATTAATCAGATAAATAAATGGTCACTTTTTCCAGTTTTTTCATTTATTTATTGATTAGAAATACATATATTTAAATATGTAAACACAATAGATGCTTTTTACGTATAATGCAGTGTTGTTCTTACAGTGGTTATAAAACAGATGTTTTCGGTAACGACGATCAAACGAAGCCTCGTGTATCGATCAAAACAAAACAAGTCAATGAGTCAAAAATGGTTTCTTTTATGTAATAAATTCAATACTTAATTACAAAATAAATCAGGATTTTCTGATGAATGTTTGTCGTGAGGCTTTAAAGGGTTAAACCATGTGTGTGAGGGAAACTTTCTGTGATGTGTGACTGGATCGGCGTTGCTGTATGCAAGATACGTTTGTGTCTCTTCCTGCCTCTGACTCAATATATTACACATCGCCTGTCCTCTCATCCTCTGCTCTGTTCACTAGTAGGACGCCTGGTTTCACATGTAATAAAACGTGCTTTGTCTATAAAACGCACGGCGCCGTCCGTCAAAGTGACGTGTGGCCCCGATCGGACGCCTCTCTCTGCTCACCCAGCGTGTCTGTGTTGCTCTGCAGCTGGATCTTGCTGAAGTCGCTGACGAACGTGCAGTCGGTCCCCTCAATCACGCTCTCGTCTGCGGGACCTTGTCAGGGGGGTGAAAAAGAGAAGCGGGGGGAGAAGGTAAAATGACTCGCCTTTACACGGCGTAAACAAGTCGCAGACGGATGTGTGGCTGAATCAGAGTGTGTGTTTCGTTGGTCAGCAAAAACATAACGGCAGAGCTGTAAGTCACGCTGCCGCTCTCTGCGTCCCAGTCCAAGGCCGGCCATGTTACCCCGTTTGGTTCACTCCACATTGAGGCAAGTCTGCGTGTGTGTATGTTTTAAGCGCTGTTTAAATAGCTGCCGATGTGCCGGGGGAGGCCTGAAGGAGGCGGGGTCGTCGACCTTTCCCGAGCGATGGAGCTTTTATTGTCCTGTAAGCACTCTGTGTGACGGAGTCTGAGCTAAGCAGGCCATGAAGGGAAGGGTGTGTGTGTGTGTGTGTGTGTGTGTGTGTGTGTGTGTGTGTGTGTGTGTGTGTGTGTGAGTGTGTGTGGGAGGGGGGGTATATTACTTCTGAAAAGCAATTATCAGACAGTCAAGGTGACAGAGGAAGACCGAGGCGGCCATGTTGATGGTGACTCAAACACATCAGCTGCGTTTCCATTACAAATGCAGGTAAAACGTTGTTGATATTCTGCTAATGTAAAAAAATTTTAAAAAATTAAAAAAACAGTTTCGCAATTGTGGTTTCTCTATTCAGTAAGAAACACAATTAAAATCATACACATGTTTGTTTATGCAATAAGTTATTAAAAAATTATAAACACGCCCGTCAATGCACCATCTGAACCACGATCCGCAACATTGGCTTACTTGCACTGAAGAAATACTTTGTTCTTATAAGTATAACATATGTATTTACATTGATTAAAATACTATTTTTCATATAAGAGGACCTATTCTCCAAGACAATCAAGTGAGCAAGCTTATTCACAAGTGATTTTAATTTAATTCCTTTTTTAATAAAAAAAAAAAAAACCCGATTGTGAAATTGCGGTTTTTTGACTTTAGCAGAATATAAACAAAGATTTGCGCACATTTGGAACGGAATCGCAGCTACAGAGACACACGATGAGCAGGAAAGCTTTGCAGACCCAGCAGTGCTGGAACTCCAGAACCATCATGGCGTTTGCTCTCACAGCGGCTGAGGATAGTTCAAGGACTGGGATTAGGAGGGCAGGTTTCCTGAGCTTCTGCTGCCGTGGCGACAGAACTCCATTTGAATTCAATTTGCAGCTGTCTGCATATATTATGCAGCTGCTGAGCTGGATGGGCGGACAGAGTGATCTCTGCTTTGACCGCTCGGTTCTGTGGACGGGACAAACCGGACGAGGGAGGGGATTTAAACGAGCGTTTCTACCACTGAGGACAGACAGGAGGGAAATTAAATAATGGAGGAGGAACTTCAACAATGGTGAAAAAGAGTGACTGTAATGCTGCAGATTAATATGGAACTTACCCTTTAGCCTTATAGAGCATGATAGATTAACACAAAAGCTACTTTAAATAACATATTTCAACAGAAGGCAGTAAATGTCACTTGTATAGAACTTTTCACAAGTATTTCCACCCCTGAACCATTTTCACATCTTGCCACCAGCTTTCATAGAACCAACAGTGGCAGAACCGACACCAAACACAGTTTTCTGGCCAATTGCCGATCTTTAGTTACTGATGTTGCTTTTTTTTTGTCTGAAAAGTTACCGAGTTGGCCACCCCATTTAAAAATAATGTGAAATTGTGAAATAGAAGAAATTATACATAGTTTAACATTTTTGACTCATAAGCATTTATTATATATCATATCATACCCTGATAAATTTCCTATCATCATACGAATTTTGATTTACTGATAAAAGATAAATTCAAATTAAGCTCTCCTTACTGTCGAGTTTTGCAATTTTTTCACTATTTGTGTATCAATAAACATACGTCAATATGTTTTAAAATATGATCAAATGCAGTTATTGTGTGCTAATCACCACTTTATCTGACTGGTGACCTAAAGAAGCGGATTACAAATGGGAATGCTTTTCAGGAGCGGTATTTGTGTTTGTGGGGCTCTAATTCCTGTGACACACAGTGACAGTCATAAAAACAAGTAATGAATAGGTCTTATAACTTTTATTGTTATCACAGTAATATCACATCATATGGTTATAAAACTTTAAATCTGCGTCGCTCCCTCAGTGTAGAAAGCTGGAAAGTGTGGCATTCATTTGTATTGAAGCCAGGTAAATATTTTCTAGAATCATCTTTTGCTGTACATTTATCAAGTGTAGCAGAAAAATATCATGCTCAGCCTAATTCTAATTATGAATCTGCATAAACACATAAACATGGTGCTTAAATACGTCTTCTATCCAATCTGATAAAGCTAAAAACCAGCTAAACGTTGTCTAGATGTGCCGAGGAGGTAGAGACGAACCCCATAAAACAGGAAGTGGTTATGCAGAATGCTGCCTTTAGGGGGCGCAATATAAAGGTTTTTCACAGTTTACAAATTTGACAAATACTTTCAAGTCAAAAACTTTAACTTTTTAACATTTTCCTTTTCAACTGGAGAAAACTTGAATGATTGTTTAGCTCAGTAAACCAGAGTGGCACTGCTATGGAATTTAATGAGCAGTTTGTGAACAGTATCAGTTCAAAATGTGGAATAACTATTTACAATGAAAAAGAGAAGGAGGAATAAATGTCAAAAAATTGCAGGGGTTGAAACTTATATATATATATATATTTTTTTTTAACCATTTCTCTAAACTTACAGAAGAAGAGTTAACACCATGGCAGCTCCAATACGTTTATGTTTTGAGCTGAATTAATTATACCAGTGGAATCCCACAATAAATTATGGAGCTAAAACAGTACCTGATGCATGCAAGAACATAAAATGGTGTTTTCTCACTTTCACTTTCTCATAAATACAATTTCTAGCCAACAAATTAACAAATTAAGATTATTAGCTGGGGGTTTTTTTGTACTAAATTATTAACCAATTTGTTTATTAAATCAGTACAAAAACCCCAAAACCCACAGCCGTCACCCATCTGCTTATTGGCTGCATGATGATTCTTCCTACTTTCAAAAGAGAAGTGTGTGGGTGGACTGGGACTCCCTTCTTACAGAAATCACCCTTCTGACTTAGAGTTAGGGATGTGCCGATCAGGTTTTTTCCTGCCGATACCGATACCGATCACCCCCGAGGGCCAATCGCCGATTCCGATCCCCGATTCCGATACCGATCATATAATTATTATTTATTTATTTTTTATCATAAACACTACCGTTACATTATGTGGAAAAAGGAACCATGAATTCACCTTAATTTAGACAAAAACTTGTTTTTAATAACTTTTCCAAGAAGAAAACTAAACAAAACAGGCATTGTGTAAAT